>VXAB01012279.1:0-90563 GCA_013399175.1 Odontophorus gujanensis
TGTGAGATCTTTAGTCCTACAAAACATGGAGAAAGACAATTTGTTCTCAAAGCAGCTATGCAGTCTGGAATGCATGTACCAAGAAACTTGAGAAGGCTGAAGATCAGAAAACACAATAACTTTTCCTTGTTTTGTGTTTACTTTTTGTAAGCAAACAGTTCCATCATCAGATGCTGCTGCTGCTGTTTATGAAAACAGACTCTTATAAAGGCTTGACAGCTTGAGTTCAAAGAAGCCCTTTACCTCCTCATCCAGAACATTTTACTGTTTTCTATTTCTTCAAAAGTATGTTATATACTTATCACATACAAAGCATATCTGGTTGTGTTGTACTCTGCTGACCAGCAACTTCAACCTGTGGTCAGGTACCTATGTGGAAACCAATGCCCAGGTAATGATCTTCTTGAGAAAAGTCTTCATTCTTGAGTGTGAAACCTAATTGTTCTGACAACAAGACAAGAGAACACCTCTTGTCACTTTCTGTGATTGTCAGCTTCCTACTCCGACAATTTCTATATTAGGTGAAGCAGGGGTACTACAGTAGTTACCTTCAGAGCTTGGATCCATCTCCAGAGCAGTTCTGTCCTGCACACTGAATAAGGACAGGCAGATCTGAGAAAACAAGGCATGTCTGTGTCATTAAAAACTGAACAATAAGACATTGTGGAGAGGAATTGGACTGAGGAAGAGGTGTTGAACTTTGTCATTTTCTAATTAAAGAATGATGAATTTTAGAGCTGTAGTAATTTTGCCTATAATGAAGTTCGTTGCGTATAAACTTTTGAAATAAGACTCTCCTTGGAGCAGCCAGTACCAGGCTTCAGCACATTTCTGAGTCTCAATTAGGCTCTTGAGGGGAGTCTCATGAAGCCTAGGAAAACATTTGAAGCACAGAGCTATTCTTTGAATAGTTTTCTCTTCCCTTTCTCTCCTTTTCCCCAGGCCTTTTTACTCTTCCAAAATTACCGTTCAGGAGGTGAGAACCCTTTCCTGAATAGAATGTAATAGGAAAACTATTGTTTCTGAAGAAAAATTGCAAACTTGACAACTTAGTGTTTCCTAATGTTTTGCTCCAAATTTCTTATTAATGCTCATCCATTCCTTCCTTTGTTCCGTTTTCAATTAAATCTTCATCACATTTCTTCTCTCTTCTCTCCACTTGCACACCTATTGGACTTATTTCAGCCACTCCCATATTCCCCTCCCATTTTCACCCATGTTAGCTTTCAACTTAAGTGCCTTCCCTCCACCTGCACAGGGCACAGCGGCAAGGAGCCCAGGAAATACTGTGTCCTGCTCTTCACACAGCACCCAACAGCTACCTTGGCAGAACCAGGATAGAGAACAGGAGGAAATCTTCCAAGTTGCCCTTGCCTAGGGTTGCGTCCATCCCATCTTTTGTGTGAGTCGCAGTCAGTTCAGTATGGCGAATTTTTCACTTCGTAATCCTTTTAGAAGTGGGAGTTATTTCTACAGAGCCTGTACTGAAGTTTGATTTTTGTTATTATTTCCCCTCCCTAAGATTTGGACAACTGAATGCATATTCTGAGAAAGTGGCAACAAGCAATCGCTTCTGTGACAGTATAGGCATTCCTGTATTTCACAGGGAGGAAGTAAGATCTCAAGATAGTTTCCAGAGTGGTTATGTCAGTGTGGAAATTGTTGTCTGTATGAGTTAATTTTGCAGCGTTGTAAGGAATGTGAAACAAAGTTTTTGTAAGAAGAAGGATGTGGCAGCTTTGGGAACAGATTGAACTACTTGCCCCCCCTTTGAGAATCTTTTGTCATTTATCATCAATCCAGTGGGCAAATGTTTTATGCTAGAAGACTAACAGAGAGAAATGTGATATATATATATATTTATATATATATATATACTTCTTTGGATATTTTTCTTAAAAAAAATAAAAAAAGGTATCTGTGTTATAGATCAAAATCAGCAAAATTGGTAGTAGTAATAATAAGTAGTAATAGGTGTTCCTTGTAATATGCAGAAATTTATTCTGATGAACCCCTCAGAACTTTGAATGTACTCTTGCAAGCTTGTTCTGCTTTGCTTGCAATGGAGCAGTCTGCCCTGACAAGCAGATTTTAAATCTAAACGATCTCTTCCTCTAAGTTACTTATATTTTCTAGCTTCAGACTTCTGAGGCAGTTTTAATTTCCTCTTTGATCTTGGTCATGATAGGCAATTCAGAAACAGGTGCCTGTTCATATAAATCAAAATACACAATATTAGTTTCAAGATCGATTCCATGGGAATTTTTATACTGCTTTTAATTTTGCATGGTCAGTTTTCTCTTCTTTGCCAGGCTACAAACATATTTAAACTGAACAGAATGGTAAATGGCAAATATTTTATTTGCTGTTTCCGTGCTGCAGTCAAGCTGATGTGCAGAGATGTTGACATCCTGCAAAGACTGTATTTTCCTGCGCTCTCTTTCATCTGTACTAGGAAGAAAAATTTTTCTCCTGACTTACTGAGGCAGAACAAACAAGAAAAATTGTAGTGGTTTTGATATGTCTCATATTACGAGGCTGAGAGACAGATCCATCTTTGGCTGATTGATGGATAATGCAAAATTCTTAATTATTTGGGAGATAAACAAATTGATTGTTTGTTTGTTAATTGCAGTGTGCCTAAATCTGGACTTTAAATGAAAGTGTAATTGAGCCCTAAAATTGCTGTGGACTTTTAAACTCTGATAGCATTGATGGAATATGAGGGAGCTGTACTCTTTCATTGGTGGCATTCTATATTTTTCCAATGCGACCTTTATTTGAATGAATCTCTAACCTGACCAGAAGACCAGAACATGATTTAAGTTGATTCTGCTGACCTTGTCTCTCCTGCAACTTTACCTTCGAATACTTCCATAGCAGTGGGTCATTTATTTATTTTCAATTTTAGCACTATGTTTGAAGTAGGTAGGATGCTTTGCATAGTGATTAAGAACGTATTTCCAAGGCATCAGGTACTTTAATTTACTATTCTAACCTGATAGAAATAAAGCCAAGGAAAATGACATCACTCAATAGGCACTTTGTGCAAGAGAATATGCATTTACCTGGCCTGCTTGAGCTCTCTCCTGTTTGATGCTTTACAGGCAAAAAAACCCAAAAACACACTAAAATTGTTTTAATCCTTTACAGTTACATTAAAATGATGTGGTTGCCCAGCAGATAAATTAACTCCATCGTATCTGTTCTAAATTTATATATGTTGCAAAGATCTGTACGATCATACATGATTTATCTTTTGTATTTGGAGTAGAGTCATAATCATTCACTTTACTTTTCAAGTTTATTTTGGCAACTTTATCTCACTTGCAGTTTGCATTTCTGAAAGTGGAAATATATTCTGCAGCTTTTGATGTGTTGATTGGTAAGAAGGTAAAGACAGCTGCACACATGTCTCCAGAGACTCAGCTCAATAGCTAAATGAAGACCTCTAGTGCTTTCTTGTTAGCCAAGATAGATCTACATCCAGATGAACCGCAATTAGTCAATAGTGAAGGCGATAGGTTCATGTGATCAGAAGCCACAAATCAGTTTTCCCTAGGACTTAGTTATTGGCAGATAGTGCCTTAGGCTATGCCTTGCTGCTGCTTGCCTGACTGTAATTTTTCCCCTAGTGAAGTTTTTAAAGTCACCTATTGAGACTGAAGCAGTGATCTCCTGACAGCAAGGCTGTCACTGGCCTGTCAAATATCAATTGCTTATCAAACAAATTGTCTGCTACTTTAATGTACCTGGCCCTTCACCATTAACAAAGCTTAAAATGTTGCTGTTTTTTCATTGTTTTTTCATTGTTTTTTTTTTTTTTTTTTTTCCTGTCATTTACTGTGTTGGTAGCTGCCTACTTATCCACATGCCTCAACATTTTGGACCAAATCCTTCTTTCTTGTATCATTGGTGGAAACACACCAAAATGATTTATGACTGAGGTGACTGTGTGTCATTGTGAACCTGTGGACACATATCAGTAAGTCAGGAAGAATGGTTAATTTCTGCTGAAACCCAAATCCTGCTTCAAAACAGTTTTGTTTCAAATGCACTGAATGCATTTACTTGGTCAACCTCACACTATATGCACATTTTCTATGACTAAAATTTGGGGCAAAAATGTGTTAGTACGTTTCATCTGAGACTCTCAGAGATCTGAGAGAGAGCAGGGTATAAAATCACACAGCGCTCACATGCCACAGATAAATATGAGTCCCTGGTTTTATAGGTAGGTAAATTGAGTCAGAGAGAAGCTGTATTATTTCCTCACACAGTGAATGAGTTGCAGAGTTGCAGATGAAGCCCAAGGGTTTTATCATCTGCCCTATTAGTTACCAGCTAGTATGTCTCCTCTGGTGATGAGTTACCTGTCAAAATGGCATCTGCTATGGCTTCTGGGCACTACTCTATTGGAATCACCTTTCTCACTGTTGCTCTGCAAATAAAGGAAAATTAAGGCCAGTAGAACTAATAGTAATTCTTCAGTGAACTGAGCTTATAAAACGTGCTTTAAAATTTCCAGCACCCTGCAGTGATGGTGATTAGTTAAAGAAACACTGCAGCCTTGTTACTATCATATCTTCTAAAACCTTTTTACATTACACAAAGATGGCCTAAGAAATTAATTAAAATGTTGGACAATAACATAATCAGGGATATCTATATTTGCAGTCTTTTCTCTGTGCTTACATACATCTTTTATCTGTCAAGTACAGCAAATAGCTAATTAGCCCATTTTTAAGTGCTTCACTGCTTATGCTGGAGCTATAGTCATGCCCTAGTGGGACGGTTTCCAGGAAACCTGATACACATTCTTGTTTGAAAAAGTATGTGCCTATTCATATGCTGTTAAAAATTTGAGAGAGATTAGAAAATGCTTTTTGAAAATAACTGATTGGTTGCATTCTCAGAACACACCTGACTTGAGGTTTTAAAGATGGAACAAGCCAAAATCTAGAGTCTCTACATGGTTCTTACTCAGCAAAATTCTTACCAATTGCAATGAGAGTTACTAAATGTGGGTTTCAGATATCACCTTATATATGTAAACAAAAGATTGGTTTCAATAAGAAGATTATGACTCATTGTGTTATGTTAAATTTGTGCAATCATTCATTCATTCGGTTTCTGCTCAGGTAAAACCCTAGTGTAGTCAGAACTGAACTAATATGCTCTTCATTAAGACAAATGGCCACAAAAAGATTAGCTAGTTAATGTGTTACACAACAGTGCCTAGGTATTAAAGTAGTAAATCTGATAAACAATCAAATCATCTTAATTTTACATAATGATTCAAAAAATTACTAAGAGATTGAAGTGATGCTTGGAGATTCCACTCCCTCCTCTTTCTGTTTTAAAATCTTCACAACAGAAAGGTCTCACTGAGCATTACTATAACATATAGTGTCACACACAGTCTGTTGCTGACCACAAAAATTACTCAAGGCGCCACTCAGCTGCAATTAGCGGCTGTAAGATTATGATGTTTTAACACAGGTGAGGCAAAACCTCCAAGCACAGAGTGATGGTACAGTTTGCACAGTGTTTTCTCACAATAATACCACATTATTTATACATCAAAAACCTCCTAAGAAAGGCTGTTCTCAGGAAGTAAGTTCTGCTACCAATTAAATTCCAGAGTTTTGTGTCGCAACAGAATTTGACTATGATTATCAAAGGTTTTCTGCTAGTCTTTGCCTTCTGAGTAAACATACTTGTGTGCATTTCTGTGCCTCATCAGAAGGTATCAGTCATGGTCAAACAACCAAACACCAGCCTTAGGTTATGTCTTCTTGTAAAACTTTCTTTTATAAAAATGTACCTTTATTCACCAAATAGTATCTTGCTCTAGGAGCAGGATGGCTGAAGAGACACTGAGCTATTTACAAAGTCAAGTACTACATATTTAAGAGTAATAACCAAATAGCTGTTTTTTTTACTGGCCCTGGGAAAGGGTGTGACACCTCTCAAGAAAATATTTGAGAGGTGATTAGCGTATAAACTATACAGTACTTTAAATGTAATTTGGAAGTGGATCTCTATATTAGAAGCATATAAAAACTCCTTAGATAGTAGCCTCATCCTCCTGTTTTGTGCTTGTCTATCTTTCAAGACTTGGTATTTTCCTGTTACAGTCCTGTAAAACCTGCTGTCTAATATTTAATTTGCTTTTTTGTTGTTGTTTTGAAAATGCCGGAATTGGCAGCTAAAGACTTAGGGCTAATATACCATATAAGTCATTTCTGTGGTAAAAGTCCTTGTTCACATTTAGGAACACTTCAGTGACTTTTAAAATGTATTTAATTTTTACTTGCTCTACCCCACAGATCTCCACATGATGTTCACCTCTGGCCACACTCTGCATCAGCTGAAACTCCTGCCTCATTAGAGATGCATCCATTGGGTGGAAGATGCCCAAATAAGAGGCACTCCTTTGTGGATCAGAAGGCCTGAGCTCTGTGTGCAATTTCCTTGGAGGCACAGAAATGGTAGGAGCTATTCGCCTATTATATTCTGTAATATGACTCCCATCTTCTCTCTGCGCTCTCTCTCATCTGTGTGTGTGAGCATGTGCATAACCATACAAATATACCTAACCAGATGAAAGTCTACATTAGCTTGGTCCTATTCAATATTCTGAAGTGATTTTTTCAGTGTGACGTATTTTAGCATTAAAGTGAATGAATGAAGCAGTATACTTCAGCAGCACACGTAGGAGGGAAGGGAGTGAAAGGGGTATTTGAGCAAGGTAAAGTGCACATAAAACTGGATAAAGTCACCTGCTGCTCCCCATCATGCAACCTAAGAAATCTATAGGAATTTACAATGTACAAATGTTCTGCTTTTTAACTACTGAATTTCACGGTAGCAAATTTGCCACTTGTGAATTTGTAACTGGATATTAGCAATTTTCTAATAGCTTGGGATGTTCATGCACACACAGTACTTAAAAAAATATAGTAAATATATGAGACAACCTGTTTATTCACTGCAGAGGGCAAAAAGGTAAACAGAAATACTGAGAACTCTTATGCAGTAAAGCTATCAAACTGGCATGATCATATTAAATATTCAAGAATGAGCTGATGTTATCCCCAAAACATTTCTACACATTATATGATAGAAACAGTTATATTGCCCAGATAAGAGACCAAACCAAAATAGTGTGGACAAGATGGTTTAAGTGTAAATATGGCATTAGAAGCTGCTGGTAGGACAGAACTAGAATCTTATTTGATCCTTTTGTGTTATGGGAGATCTAGTTTGTGAGTGGTACTGAGGTTAGACACCAATATGTGAGAGGTAAAACTGCAGAATTCAAAAACCTCTGGTTTTATAAATCTCTTCTGAAACACATCAAGTGTCACTTTTATTTATTACCACATAATACGACGTTATTCTAAAAATATGAAAAGTTATCCCAGTACAAAATATCAGGTGACCAGAACATAAGACATCACTGTTACTGTGTTGTATAGTGACGTGCAGTGGTTGTGGTAAACTTCCTTTGCTGTTACTGTGAACATGATGTAAAGTGTCTTTATCTTTTGTGCTTTCAGAGTCACTAATACGTTGAAGTTCATGTCTTTGGCTGCGAATCTTTGATCTTATTGTCCTATCATATCCTAACCTCACCTAACCTCATCTTGCCTAGCCTAGCCTTGTCTAGCGTCGCCTAGCCTAGTCTAGTCTAGCCTAATCTTCCTGTTTTAATATGTTGTGTCCTTGGTCATATCATATAAATGGGCAGATATAAAGAAGGTAAAACTGAGAAATAAAATTAAAGAAAATGTCTGGAAGGAATATTTTTGCTGAAACACATATATTTTTTTTTTGCTAAGGAATGTTTTGAGGTTGAAAAAAAGTAATCAGAAGGAAAAATAATTTCAAAATGTTAGAACAAAAATCTCATTAAAATTAGAATTTCACTGTGTCATGTATTTGTGATGTATGTCAAATGGCCATAATAATCTATCTAAGATGTTTGTGAATAAATACCAAACCAGTTGTTAGCAGAGGAAGGTATCCATTTTCCCTTTCCCTTAAAATATGTTCAAACTCCCATACTTTTGGATTAGGAAGTTTGTCCCTTTACATTAAGTTCCTTTGTTTGAAACCTGCTCCTAAATTCATCCGTATGCATCATCTTCGGTAATATTGAGAGTTGTACCTTCCGCGAGTCTTTGGCACTGTATGATGAAGCGCTCTATTTATATTAAAATGAAGAAGTTCCTAAGGGAGACATAGAACAGAATGAAACAACAAACAGAGCTTTAGAGACTGAATGTGCGAAGTGACAGTGACAGCAAAGTGGTAGTTCTTTTTACGGAGTGGCCCAAAGGACTGCAGAAAGACTTATAGCATGAGCCGCAATGGCTTGAACTTGGCAGCTCTTTCAGGCTTAAGGACTTGCCATGAGAAGATATTTTACAATATAGAAGTTAATCAAATAATTTCTCAAGATTGCACATCTTGATTCAGGATGTCATTGATATAATATGTTGCACCAGGCTTTGCTATATATAAATTAAAGGAATTATTTTAACAGTGAACCATATTTCTTCATTTAAATCAGCACACAACTATACTGCTATTTTTATGATTTACTTACTCAGGGTAATAGCAGAGAAGAGACGTAGACGTCACATTATACAGCAGCTAATGCCCTACTTTTTTCTGCTTGAGGGAAGGGAGAAAGTGAATTAAGCTGCTATTGAAATATGCCCTGCAGGTCAATTTGAATTGGGCAAGAGTGCTATAAAGTGGTCTATTGCAGGGGGAAAGCTGTTGTTAAATTGCCTGGAGGACTGGCTCAACTTCATCATTATAAGGGAATCCATGAGGTTCCTGTGCCCTCTGTGCTAATGGTACAAATAGTCCACTGACCGTCCAGAGATATGTGGTATGGGAGGAGTGACAGGGTGGGAATTATTAAAGGGGGCTTCCACAGGAAAAAATTTTCCACAAGGTATTTTTGTAATGGGAGAGAAAAGATCATAAAGGATTTGATGAAAAAGAAAAATGAGATGTGGTAGGTAGGAGAGGGCATTGCAGTCTGCTGTTTTCTTTGGACAGTGAGTCCCTGGGTGGGCTTGAGGAACATTAAAGATAAGAGGATGTGGTGCTGTCAGAAAAGGAGTTAAGGGTGAGGGGGGATGGGGTTTTACTTGTTCTTGTCATCAAGTGATGTAATCCAGTGTATAATTCACATTTTATACAAAGGAAATGTTTGTTGAAGATGCAATCCGTCCTTCTCCCAGACACCAATTAACTAGTTCAAACTTGCTCCTTATTAACCCTGCTGGAGCCTGGGCTTTTTACTGGTTCCTGTTTGACATTCTCAAACCATAATAGCATGTGTTTAAGAAACTTACGTTCAGCTTCAACATCTGCTACAAAAAGAGGGCACCATCAATTGGAAATAAATAGCCATAGTCAGATACTCTGATGAGCAAACTTGTTTGGGAGAAAATTAATTGTTCCCTGTGGATGTAGATCTGCAGATGCCCATACCAGTGAAAGGGAGGAAAGATCATATTTTGCAATGCAAAGATTTTATTTATCCCATTCCTAGCCCATAGGAAGTCAACCCTAGGGCATATCCTTTATGTCTGTATTTTTTTAAAATGATTTCTTTGGAAAATAATTGAAACAAAAGCTTAAAACTTCTGAAAGCACTTTCTACATTTTAAATTGATCTAAAAAAAAAAAAAGAAAAGAAAAAGGAAGAAAATGTGCTCTTTTCAGTGACAGTTGCAAAATAAATAAATAAATAAATAAATAAAAATAAGAAAAAGAAAGAAAGAAAGGAAAGAAAAGACGAATTCTCAAAGTCCAATAGATTCCCAGAAGGAAAAGCTCAGCTCCATTTACTGGGACTCAGTTCATGACTATCTGCCTCCAGTCATATTATCTAATAGATTAACACCCCTACTACAGAAAATTTACACTTTACAAGTATTTCTGTCAACACCTACTCAAGCATACTCCTCTGCTGAGCTCCCTCATTATCTGCAGCACTTGCCATCACTCTAGGCTTGCACAGGAACCTCACAGGCTGCCCTTCTGTACTGCTGCTAATGCCCTCAGAATACTGGAAAGGAGAAACCAGGAGTGAGGAGAGGAAAATTTGGACACTAATTTCCAAATTACAGAATACTTTTTGTTTGTTTGTTTCGTGGCTGAAAACAGGAGAATTTGAAGAGATTTGGGGATATGTAAACTCTGATCTGTGGTAGGTTTGTAAATAGCCCATGGATAGCAAAGTTTGAAGAAAATCTCCAAAAGGTTTCCATATTATCTTTGAATTCTGGTGATGGAATTTGTGCATCATTATTAAATGGGTGCGGTTTTTGTTGATTTCCAAACTGTTTTAGTAAAATGTTCTTTCTTCCTATCCTGATCTCACTTCTCAGCAAAAATTTGATCAAATTTTGTGCTAAAATTCCATCATATATTAATGGATCACACATGAGAGAAACTTGAGGTATTTTTGATCCATCAGTCACTCCAGAGGGTGGATTTGTCTCTGCTCCTTAGGATGTCTGCTAAGTGACCTGAGCTACACTTCTCATTTCAATCTGTCGTTGAGGCATCTACCTTCAAAATACCCAGAGACAACAGAGGCAAAACTTTAGAGAACGGTAGTACTGTTGGATGTTCCCTTTTGGTAAAGAGCATGGAACAGGTGGCTCCTTTTATTTCCATCTATTTACAGTTATGATTCCACATGAGTAACATGGCCTTGCAACCTGTTTTGGCTGCCGTACAGCGCTAGTTTCTCAGGTACAAATTTCTGTTTTTTCCTGGTAGAATAAACACCTGTAAGAAGGAAACAGACGTGTGCATAAAATTCTGTAATGGGCCAAAGATAAAATAGGTGTTTCAAAAGAGATTAGGAAAGGCAGCAAATCATGAAGACTGTTTAGGCAGACATGGGTAGAAATCAAAAGGATTTATTCGTTTTTTGGTTTGGGATGGTAATGGAGCCTTAAAATGCAGAGGCTTAGAAAGAATACAATACACATGACATTCACACACGTGCCCCCACCACTGCCATCTTCGGTTGGTTCTTCAGATTTCATGGTGTGGCTAATTCAGCTAGCTGGAAAAATACTGTGAGATTTGCCCTTGATCACCTGTAACTGTGAACCAAACCCCAGACCTCAGCACCAGATTCCCACCACTGCAGATTATTTGTAATGAGGGGAAAAAAAAAAAACCAACAAAAAACAACACAGCAAAACAGTTAAAATTTAACTAACCTGTTCTGCTTGCTGACCATAGTGTCAGGTGCAATTGTTTTTATATTCCTGCAGCTTTAATCAATTAGTCTATAAAACTCAACGGGAAATACTACATGCTTTGTTGTGATTAAAATTCTTGAGACAGTAACATTGAGTGTAAATGACACTATGTAACAGTAATTACATATTATTGGTTAGATCTTTTGCTAATGTAAATTCAAACAACTGTGTTTGAGGCAATGTTTCCCTAAGTCTCTCTGTAAAGATTTCAAGTAAGAGAGATCAATTTTAATTAAGCACGTGTTTTAGAGATCACATAAAATTGGAGACCAAAACATTTATGTATTATTTTTAATTAGCAATTTATTTAATACATTATAGAAGATTAACATTCTGTCTTTGTTGTTTAAGATTTTTATGATGTTACAGGATTTGAAACTAATGAAGATAAAGTCAATTTTTATCAAAGAAAAATAGTGAGCATAAAAAGTTGAAGGCATACATAAAAATTAGGGAGACAGACAAACCTATATTTGTTTGATAGTAACTGAAATAATTTGTTGTCTACACTTGGTAATGTTAAATAGTTAATCTAAGCTGTACTTGAGCAGGCAACAGAACTATTCAGATGGCAAAACAATAGTTTTTTTAATAGATATTTATAGTGCATCAGCTTTTATCTGTTGTAGTTATAGCATCAAACAAATTGATTATTCTTTTCCTAATCAGAATATAGTATGAATCCAATAAATTACTGAGGAAAAATAAAGACTCCCATTATGTAAAATGAATTTTCAGAGAAAGAAAGAAAATACCACCTATGCATGCAAATGGCAGTAGTCTGAGGAGTTCAGTCTCACTTTGTGTATTTGCATGCTTGAACAACAAATATTGCCAATATATCAGCAGGAATAAATCATCTCATGTTTCCTTTTCTGTGCATTTGTCAATGATCTTGTTCTCTCAGTCTGCGTTAAATGAACTTAGAAGCAGGTGGGTGGAGAACTTCTACTGTATGACCACCTCCCTTAGCCTTCCCTTCCCTTCTTGCTTGAAGTACCTCTTTTCAGCCAGTGTCACCACTAAGTCAACTCAGAAGTCCCTGGTCCTCTGCATCTTGTTTTTGTTCTCTAAGTCATGTCCATGGCCAGAGATTTTTGGGCAATAGTTGAAGTGCAAAGCATAGTCCATGCATATATGTGTCATTATTAGTCTTCTATATTACATTACATATTTTGGAATTAGTGTTTATCAAGAGAAAGCAGATTTTTAACATAGGTAAGTTGCAAGCATAAAAAAATCTGAGGTATACAACGTTTAATTTCTTCCTCTAGAAAGAGCAATTTCAACATACTTTGATTCATCAGATTTTTAATTGCTATTTTAGTCATTAGATAGCATGTATCTGGTCAGACTGACAAGATTGGTCACTACAGGTCACTAGGTTAAGGAAATGGTTCGTACCATCTTATGAGAAAGACTGTGCTTCTTTTTGTGCTAGCAGATGTGCTCCTGTTGCTGTTTTGCTTTGAAATTTATTATCTCTTTTTCTCAAAAGACCGAGAAGAGAGATAAGGAGATACAGTATGCAATGACAGGAGAAATTTGCTTCTTCACAGTAAATAATCTCAGAAAGAAAATTAAGGTGCAAAAACATGCCTGCTGTAATTGTTGCATACTTATTAGAAGCTTTCCTTTTCCATATTCTCTGGGTATTTGTTGCCCATGATAATGTGAATACTTAAGGGGAAAGTGTAATTAGCGACTGTGTAGTTCATTCAGTAAACATTTCTGAGCTGTTTGATGTGACTGAACCAAGCGTCACATATAATTTTACACTTTTATCCTACACAGCAACTGACAGGTCTCTAATCTCAGTCTCAGAGCTTTCACTCTGCTTGAACTTTGCTTCATAGAGGTCATTTTCCAACCACTTGGGAGCAGGAGCCACGTCCGTTAAACCCCACAGAGTCGATAGATGCGATAATAGCTTTAGGCACATTTTCTTAGAACTCAGGGGAAAAGACAATTTCAATAAATGTAAAGCTATACTATCTACGGTCTGCAGAATATGTAAGGGACTCTTGTAAGACCAAATCTTTATTTTACCTCCTGGTGAGGAACTCGTTAAATATAAAGTGTATTAGCTTGTTTTCAATATCAGCATTTGTTAAGAGCAAAATGTCATGCACAATACTTCAGGAAAGGAATAAAGGGAAAGAATGCATAAGGTGAAATGACCAGTAAAATATTCCCTCAGGTTTGGATATTACAGGCTGTTAAATAGTTTTATACATATTTCTACCCTCAGTGAAAGGCAGATGGTAATAGGCTGTGCATGTGATGGTCTGTCTGTCATATACCAAATATGAAGGGAAGAGTTAGGTCAACATACAAACTATTGGTTGGAGAGAAGTAGAGATCAAGCACCTCTAAATACTTTCTGCTAGTGTGCTAAATAGGCTTGTGTACATAATGCTTTGATATATTTTACATTGTATAGATCACAGCTCATCAAAACAATCTCACAGGTTGTATCTGTCAAGATAATTAACACAATTCTTCTGCAGGAGATGTCTGAGATAAATAGGAGAGACAGTCTCTTCCTTTGACATGGCATCAAAGGGAAAACAATTAATGTTAAAATAAAATGTGAGTTATTTCAGTTTGATCATAGATATCTAACATGAAAATTGACCCCCCTTTACACAATAAAACAAACAATCCCTGTATGACTGTCATACTCTCATGATAAGACTGAAAATAAACTTAGCAATTCTTTCAACATTTTTTGTATTGTCTTTGATTTTTTTCCTTGATATATTTGTGGTGCAAAGGAATAAATCTTGAAAGTAAAGCATCCCCTCCAGCAAAATATTTTACTGCATTTACCTTGGAGAATTCTACTACAGGAGAGAGAAAGGGAAAAAAGAAAAGCCTTTCAGAGTATCTGGAACAGCTTCAAATTCAATAGGCTATGAGATTTTCCTTTAAATTATCTTTCTAAATATAACAGTTCAATAGGTCAGTGGTCAATATGAATGTTATCTGCAAGCTGGAGCTATTAATTTCTGCAACACTGTTTCAGATGCCAAATGTTAACCTAATGCTTTATACTCCAGCTTTCTCACACATATGTTTAAATGAACATTATATAAAAGGTATGGAGGAAGTGGTACTGGTGCGACCATATTTAAAAGGAAATTTGCACACATTACAGAATTAATGTCATTTTTTTCTTTAAAAGGTCCTTTGAGGAATGGCCAGCTTGAATGGAAGGATATTTCCAAAGGTGCGGCGAGGATTTGTACATCTTGAAAAAGGTGAAAGAGACAACACAACAAAGAATGCTCTACAGTATTTTGAGTCTATGAGAAACTCCTAGTAAGACCTGACAAATGCACAGGAGGGTCCATGTGGCAAAAGACAGAAAGCTTGTAGCAAAAAAATGATGAAAAAGAATTGTTTAAGGCCTGGCTGTTTCAGCTGCTCTATCAGGCGCAGTGCCAGGAGGAGCCTTACTCTACTCTAGGCTTGTGGGGCCAGCCTTGGGGCAATGCAGGACTGTGTCCCTTGGGTTATTTCACATCTTCAGATGCATCACATGGTAGTCCAGAGAAGTCCTGCAGTTCCTGTGGCAGTTACAGTTCTTGTAAATAAAACAAAGTGACATTTTTGTTTTCTCCAGCACCTCTGAGCAAGGAAAGTCTATCATTCCCTACGCAGTTCCAATGACTTGAGGTTATCTGAACGCACAGTGCTAACTTGTGCTAGAAATGAATACTTCCTGAGGGAACTGAGGCTGGGAAGCTTGTTACATGCTATGATTTGGATAGACACTCTTATTTTATGTGTTTCAGTGGTGATGCAGGAAACCAGATAAAAGTTCTGGAAGAAAACGTCATCACAGAAGGGCATCATATTCACAAAAGACAGTTAAGGCTTGCTTCTTGTTTACTGAAGTTAGATACGTTTCAAGTTAGAGCTGGTGAGTTAATTTTCTATTACAATATTTGTGGTTGCAGTCAGGTCTTAAGTGCATTTTCTCATGTATTCTACCACTGCAGAATGTAGAGGAACTTATTCTAGTTTTCATTTCTTTGTTTTGAGTGACAACTGGATTTAAGCAAGCTGCCACCTCCACACTATTGCTTTAGATTTGCTTTCTTCTATGCATGCTGAGATCTTGGCCAATTTCTTTGCCATTTCTGTTTTCTCCTGCCACTACCTCCTGTTTCAGCTGCTACATGCTCCAACCTGTCAGTCAATCATAGAATCATGGAATTGTTAAAGTTGGAAAAGACTTTTAAGATCATCCATTCCAACTGTCTACCTACCACCAATATTGCCCACTAAGCCATGATGCTTAGTGCCATATCTACTCTTTGTTTAAACTCCTCCAGATCTACTCACTCCACCCATCTTTGACCAGCTTCTCTCTATGTCCTCTCACCCAAACTATTTCTCAACTCAGGAGATAACATTCTTTTCCATTCTTAAATTGTGGTCTTTCCTTCAGTCATTCACCTCCCCACATTAAAATTTTGAGATTTTCACCATCTACCAGTTTGATGGCCTCATCTAACTTTGTGTGTTCCTAACTTCTATGCATGCAAACCTCGGCAGTGCTATTGTAGAAATACCTTTGACTTATACATCAGATTTTGCTGTACTCTATGAATGGTGTAAACCAATCAGAAGCTAATTTTTTTAAGTCTGTTGTTTGCTTAAGTGGTTCTTATGTTTGGGAAAATTAGTGTGAATGATTGATTTATTAATATCACTTTGCTTGTGCATGCCTAGAATTTATTGTTCTCACAATACACACCATGTACAAATAATAAATATAACCTAAATAATAATAGATTTACTATTTTTATGATCAGTTTATGTCCCACTGTGATTCTAATAAGAAGAACCCAGGTTGGGAAAGAAGCCATGAAATTTTATTACGTCTGCACTCTAATCCTAATCCTCCAATGCGAAGCAAAATTCATCTATGCCAGAAAATGTCATATGGAAACCAGAGACTTTTATGTTTTTACTGCTGCTGTCCCAGATGGAGATATATATGCAAGCACTGCTGAGCTCAGAGTTATGGTCCATGACCAGAAGTAACATTCATGGTACCAGAGGACCCTCCTCTTTAGAGAGGCAAGTTTAAAATGTTTATGCTTTGATTGAATGTATGTCTGATGATAGCTCCCAAGGATTGCACTGGTACTCAGGGAATCCTGGGAAGCAAATCTCTCTTCTGTTTTAGCCAAATTCTCCATAGCTAAAAAATACTGAATAAGGATGTTCTTCAGTCCTGTACTGCTCATCATTTCTCCCAGGCGCTTTGTACTTACCAAACTCATTGAGTTACATGATAACTTGTGGATTGTTATGTAAAGGTCTCAGTATTTTTTCATTTTAGAGAATTATCATTCTTGTAAGTCATTGAAGTCATTTCCAAAATATGTTTAAACAAAATACTTACTTAGTATTAAACCCAAATAAAAACAAAATGTTGAACAGTATTAGTATATTAATTGAATCATTAAATTCTCCTGAATTTTTTTTAGGAGCTCCTTAAAATAGCCACAAATTTGATTTTCTATCTATGAGATTAAAGTGACCTTAGGGAAAAGTGTCTTCACTCTTAAAATCTAGCCAGGAAAGGAGTTGAAAAATGTAAAAATGGTTTATATAGCATAAAAGCTGAGAAAGAAATCTACAAATGGAATCAATCTGCCTCACTCCTGCTACCTTAATCCAGCACCTTGAGAATCAGTGTCTCAAGTCAATCTTTCCAGATGAGGTACTGATTGAGTTCCAGGCACTTCCACAGATAGAAGGAAAGCTGCTTTTGAAAATGAAGGGCCAGCCACTTCAGAGGAGCAACTGTCTCTTAAGTAAATTGCTAAAAGAGCAATTTTCAGTCATGGCAGGTTGTAGAGAGCTAGATATCCAGAATGTGGTTGGGAACTCAGCAACGTAAACCCCTGCCAGTGGTTTATGGGCCAGTTTGGCCCAGTTCAATGATGAATGGGACAGGAGACCCACAGAACTATGCCCAGGAAAGGGGGAAAACAGAGGGTAGGAAGATGGGCCTAAAAACAAAACAGCAGTGACGATCTGAGGAAGAAAGCTAGTTTACTGAATAAGGCATCGGAGTGCAAACTAATACTGTAGAGTACAATATAATTGGAATTGAAGCTAATTAGTCAAATAAAATGAGTGTCTGAAACTGAAGGCCTTATGCTAAAGCTGAAGGTGAGACAGTTTAAGAACCTCCACTGCTGATATGACCACCAAAAGAGAGGAAGTCTAGAGACTTGCGTGCAGTTTTATCTGTCCCTTTGAGTGGAAAATGGGAATGCAAAGTCCTCTGGGGTATGTAGTTCTTCTCTTCTGAGAATGAGGTACCTGAAAATTCATCAGTCCATGGAATTGGAGCATTAACTCTAACTCGCAGTGCCTTATATGATGTTATGATGTGGATTACCAATAACAAAAAAAATTCCAAAACCATGACACCACCTCAGCCAATTCTTCCTGCCTTCAGACAGTTGAAATTGGCGATGACTTTGTGAGAGAACTGTGTGAGTAAAGGGCAGTGTTGAGCAATATGTCTCTATTATCTGCGATGTCACTTCTGCTCCATTTGACTCCCTCATAATGAAATTATTATGAATGTTACTACTTTTTGGAAGTTCAATGCTGCAGGTGTTAATAAGGCTGTTTACCTGTAGGAAAGAAATAGCAAAAAATGCTGGGAAAGGAAAAGAGATGTATCTTGAGCATCCTAAGGTACCCATGTCAACAACTGAGCAAGCAGGTGCGCTTATTTCTGATTCATTAAAGCTTTGTATTTCAGTTATAAATTGCTGGTAAACAGCACTTTGGGAGATATGTGACTATCCTGTAGTTTTTCTTTACTACATTTTGCGCAGATCCATGCTAGAGTACATTCCTCAGGGACTGTGGATTGTGGATGTCACTTGAAAAACATTTGCATCTGCAGTGAAAATACAATGGTTGCAGAAATTCCACTGCAGTACTGTTTTTCAAGAAAAGCTGCATTTGAATGTCTTTCTTTAGAACTTTGGAAGACCAGTACTCACATTTTCCAGTGGTGCTAAAATCAAATTTTTCTAGTGCATTTTGATCTCTCTCTAGGGTGGGACAGGCTTGCAAAGGAAAATGAATCATTAAAAATTTACTTTATCTGGAGAATAATCTTCACATTATCTGTAGAGATTAGGGTATTCTGACATGATCTTGACATCTGAGTTGATGTGGTCTCTGCAGGGATAGATAGGTGTCATTTGTGTGGACAGTTTCTCAAAATAGTTGGAATTTAATATTTAACAGTGGCTGATTGTACTAGATGTGCTGTGAAAGTAATCTTTATGTTGGCCAAATGCAGAACCATTTGAGCAACATCACCCTCCTCAAATAGCACACCCTGCCCTCCCAGCAGACCAAAACAAACCAAACAAATAGCAGGGAGACAGGAAAGTGTTTTTATTTTTCTGTGATGCTCAACCCTGTCTACCAGGAAGATTCATTTGCAAAATGCATTGTCCAGCTGACTGCCTCTTCTCTTTCTCCTCACGATTTGTGGGAAAACGAGACAGCCTGTGCTTCACCTTACCTGTATGGCCACACATTCCTGATGTGGACAAGGTAACTTGAAGCTGGGTACAGCTGAGGAAGTCTTTGAATAAGAACTGTTTATTTAATTATCAAAACAAAGGAAATCCATCCAGAGTTTGACTCAGTCCTACTCAAAGAGAACAAAGCCTACAAAAACCTCTGTGGCTGAAAAAATGCTGTATTGGCTGCCAAGTCAGACATTAAGAAGCTACTAAATATTAAAATGAAGTCTTTCTTAGTATAACATTTGCATGCATGTAATTGGGATTTAACTTTCAAATGAATAAATCATATTGAGAATGCAAAGTGTTATTATTCTCGTTATCTCATTGTAGTAATATTTTGCTCAATAACATTTTCTGATTCAAAGCACAGGATATGCTGTGGTCCAGGTTACCCAGGCAAAATGTTACATGGAGGATCTTGGCCAGAAGCACAGTGGTTTTATTCAGGCAGAAGTGGTCCAAGTGATTTGAAGCTATCTGATGATACAAGAATACTCACTTCAGAAAAGCCAGGATGAAAACTAAGGATGTTTTCTTCAGAGCAAGGTTTGAATGCTTTTCAGTGATTTCTTAGTATTTTATAATAGTTCTGTAATAGTTCCATGAAATAGTTTTATATGATCTGATCAAGCACCTGAACAGAACCACCTTGTATCATTCTAGCTATCATAGATATTCCCACAGGAGATATCAAAGTGAGACTAATGCAGATGGCCCAGGAAAAGTGGAACATTTGAGCCCTTCTGCAACAACCAGATAAAAACTGAAATGTCCTCTGGATCTTTGGTTGTGGACTTCACTGTTAATCTGGTGATTGCTGTTCTACTACTTCATGAAAAAGTAACTGAATGGAAAAAGCTACTATGAACAGTTTAATTTTTGTTTTAAGGAAAGCAGTTTATTATGTGATCAGTTTTGATGAGGAAAGGGCTGACTTCATCAGGCTGAGAGCACCTGAGGGTTTTAAGTCAAGCCTTTATATATGAGCTCCTATTGCGCACTGCAAACAAGATCAGTACAATGTCTTCATTTTCCTTTGTTTGCCCTCACAGTAATCCAGGCTGCAGTTTCAAGAGGAATCTGCTCTGCCCATCAGATAGTCCCCAGCAAGTAGTGACAGTCACTATGTCAGAATACATTGGACTGAGTTTACATACAACTTGCCTCTCTCTTGATTTTGGTGATAATATTAGTATTTTTTGTTTTCTCAAATTCCCTTTTTAACTGTGACTATTTTTCTTAATATGAACAAGAAAAGAACACAAAATGTTTTTTTAAAACATTTACTAGGATGTGTTTGAATTAATATTTTATTCCCATTAGTTTCCTCGACATAAGTTTCAACTAGATTTAAAATCAAGATAAAAATATTTCTTGGATGTTAGAATTGGGATTGTAAAATGATTTCATTGAGATAACAGCATCCAGTCACAATTTCAAATTTCCAGACTAACCAAAATATTGAAAAAAAATGTTTCAAGAGCAGGAGGAGGATTCTTTCCAAGTAACAGAAATTGAGCAAACAAATTTATTTTTCTGTGCTCATAACCATGTTTTCTGTGCTAAGTTCTTGTTTTCTCACAAGCAAAGCAGAAATAAAATTGCCCAACATGTTTAAATGAGCCACATAGCATTTCCCTGGTATCATTTTGCTTTCAGTCAGGTTTTAGATCAATTTAACTAGCACCAATCAAGATTGGGAATAGTGCATCCTCCAAGAGCTGGAAAACATTGATTTATTTTATATGTCCAATTAGTTCTGTAAATTAAGTAACTGTATTCAGGTATCTAATTCAATATTACTCTTTTCAAAGGTGAAGAACCTGTATAAAACTGGTGAGAATATGATGTTAATTGTAGAGGGCCTGTATTAAAATGATTGAAAACCACTGGATAGGCTGCCATTGACACTGGCAGGCTTTGGGGCAAGTATGTTGCAGACGTTTGCCTTTTAACAGAAATCAATCCTGTGGGATTTTGCTGTTGTTGTTATTTTATTTTTGTTTTGTTTTGATTGTTTGTTGTCGTTTGTTTTTGGTTTGTTTAACTCCATGGAAATATTTTGGCTGGTTTTGTTTGTCTGTATGCTTTAGATGGAACCGCGGCTTGCCTGTCTCATTAAGTGGCTGAACAAAGTCGACATCAAACAATTATGCTGTAACAAGAGTCTGTGTCAGAGGTTTAAGTATGTATTGCACCTTAAACATTTGGTTTTCCCTTTGGGGATCACTTGTGAGGTTTTGTCAATGTAAAAATATGCATCCAGCAGCAGATCAAGCCAATCAGCCTCCTCTGTGCCAGGCCGAGCACAAGCAATTAGCAGCGCGGTGCTCACGCCACGAATGCAGGGGCGTGCGGCTGGCGGCCCCATCCCAGGCTGATTGCCCAGAGCTGCGCTGCTGCTCATAATGCAAATTGTGTCTGGTCCCTCGGCAGTCGGGATCAGTGCTGCCTCGTCTGTCCACTCGCTGCTCGTGGCCCCTCTATGCTGCGATAATGGTTTTGGTGGGCAATCAGGGAAGATGCCTCCTTGACTCATCTCTCATAATAGATTGTCCTCCTCAGGCAAAATTGAATAACCCCCGACATGGCCTGGAGGCAAGCACTACGAATTCAATAAGTCTGCAGGGTCAACGTCCTGTCATTTTTGGCAAGCAAGTAATTATTCTGCACTAACATTCGGTAATAGAAGTAGGAAACTGCTGGAGACACCTTCCTCCGTAGCCAGAATAGCCACCTTAATAGGATATGCCTCTAATAAGTAATTCTGCCTCATTCTGATGTCCCCTGCCTTCAAGTTTTCTTTTCATGCACATTTCGTATACGTATTCTGCAGAGGCTTTTTACCAACAGCATCTGTGGGAAAGTTTAACAACTTCTCTGTCTGTTGTTTAATATTTTCCACTTTTATGGGTTACAGTTGTGCTGTCTATTTGCTTTTACTGATTTGTGAAAGATTTATTATAAACCAAATACAGCTGTTCTCCCCTTTCATAAACTGAAACTATTTTGGCAAAACCTATTTTCCACTAAAAAAATAAAGTTTAAATTGCTTCCCTCACCCAGCTTTCCAAGCATGAGCATCCAGTTGTTATTTAGTGGTGCAGAATATGTGCCAGAGTGGTTGCAGACTCACTTAGGGAAAAGAAAATGCCTATGCTTCAAAAATAAATAGCAGAATATTTTTTTCTCTCTCCCCCTGTCTTTTCCAAGGCACTTAATATTATTATCTGTGGTACTCAATAATTATAAATTATAATATAAAATCTCATCTGCAGATACAAGCTATTTTTTAAATTTTGGCATTGCAATTATGCCAAAGAAATGAACACCTTATGTTTAGGTATTTGACCTTTACCTTACATACTAATATTGTTTTCAGTTTTGTAGCATACTTAAATATTTGGTCATGGAGCTTACAACAGAAGGGTACATATTTCACTGCGTCAGTTTCCACTGTCAAAACTTGAAGACTGTACTCCCTGTCATTTTGTAATGATAAACGAGTTCTAAACGACTCAAGACTACTTTGTTGCCAAATTAAATGTCTTTTCACTCGTCCTAATCTGATGAAGTTATAATTCCACACTTATTAAAAGAAGTAAGACAGAGAAGTACAGAGATCCTCTGCTAATTCCAGTGCCTCAGTATAAATTGTTTGAGATTTTTCTCCTGTTGTTTTTCTAGAATTGTTTTACTGCATGGAAACTATTGCTTTATTCATTGGAAAAAAGCTTTATCTCTTTTCTCTTGAGAACAGTTCACATGGAGTAATGAAGATCCTTGTATAATGGCAGAATAAGCACTTTCTATGACTGATTGATGATCGATTATTGCAGGGCTGTCTCCCTGTAGCTGCTCATCACTGTGCTTTCTGATGAGCAGCACTCATTCCCAACGTGAGATAATTCTTTTGATCTCTA
Source organism: Odontophorus gujanensis (assembly GCA_013399175.1). Classification (NCBI taxonomy): domain Eukaryota; kingdom Metazoa; phylum Chordata; class Aves; order Galliformes; family Odontophoridae; genus Odontophorus; species Odontophorus gujanensis. The sequence continues at coordinate 22,825 of VXAB01012279.1, forward strand.
CTGCTTTTGAGTAGTAGCTGGCCCAAAACTTTGGTTGTTATTGCTTGTGTTCAGCTGCTGGTGTTCGTTCAGAGCATAAAAACATCCTGGGCTAATAACTGACCCAATTTTTGTGAAATGCATATCATTATTGGTACTCCTTACTGTCTTTGCAGCAACAGAGATCGTTTTTAACTTCTTTCCATGCTTTAAAATGCCTTTTGTAATACAGCTTCAATATAATTTAATTTACTGTTGGAATGTTCTCCTCATTGCTGCATTGACAACCCAGCATAAGACCCATCTCCACTTGTTCCTTTGCCAGCTGAGCTTCATAAAGCACACTGCTTTGGCCTTGGTTCATGAAAAGGTGATATTTTTCATTGGTACAAAGTTACCTTTTCTTGTTTTCTAGTCAAAGCTCCTAAGATTCCCAGTGTTTGCACTAAAAACTATCAAATTTTAATATTTGAACCAGGAAAAAATGATCTCCGTATGTCAAAAGAGAAATGGTTTTCTACAGATCTGAACTACGGGGAAATGCAACAAAAGAGGGGTGTAATACATGGAAATAGAACCATGAGATTGTTCTGAACTACTGTGATAACTCTTTTAAACACAGATCCATGTACATCCCTTGGACCCCTCTGTAGTATGTAATCCAAAAGCCATTAAGTTTTAGTCAGGGCAACACATAGATTTCAATTTCTGCTCAAAAACCATAGGCATGAGAAGACCTAAAGAAAGAAATACACTTTCTTTAGTGCAGAGGCGTGCTACATAAAATTATCATCGTCAGTGACTAGAAAAAATATCTATTTAAAATGCATGAGCCTTGCTGATCTTTTCCAGTTTTACCTAACAGTAATATAATTAAGTTCTAAACTGTTGGTTGATGATTTTAATGAAATGAAATGTACTGTGAACCAAGAGAAAGATAAAAAATATTTGGCAGTTGTAAAGCACATAGATATTGAACACAAATCTTATAAACAGGCACCAAAATTATTGCTCCAGCATTCTTACATTTCTAATCTGGTCTTTCTAGAGCCTGCTGAACTCATATGGTCGTGTACTATGTTTTCCTCCAGGCTCCTGGAGGTATTTAGTTCTTCACTTTAAATATGACAGAAAAACAAGGATCTGATCCTGTCAGTGCTTATTTGCTGTACATGACTTTATGTGCCAAATTTTCTCATTGATAAATGAATGTGCGTACAGTGCTTTGCAATACCTAGATGCTTATAGTTGGCCTGAAGTGGCTACTCAGGTGGAAAGGATACACATCAGTCTTACACTTTTACAAAGATTCTTAAATTTGAACACGGTGCACTGGATTATTTTTGCATAAATTTCACACAGGCAAGGCTGAATAAAAAGCTGAACTTCACACAGACAGTGTGTTTTTTAGCTTTAGTCAGTGCACAAATGTTACCAACAGTAGCAAAATGCTTTTTTTATTATTATTATTAGAGAATAAAGAAAATAGGCTTGTAAAAACTGTACTTTATCATTTGTTGGCACAATCTTCCAAGCCTTCTTGTTCTTCTCTCCCAGCTGTCTTTCCTTACTTTGGCTTTTATTTAATTCAAAATTCCTGCTGTTTCTTAAATGTGTATTTGTACATTAACTATTAATGTCTTTTTGAATTGTTTGGGTTTGCTTCTTTTTTTTTTAATTCATATTAATACTACTGTGAAACCCTCAACTTTAAAACTTAAAGGCAATACATTCTTCTAGAAATCTGTTATTGATCCTGATTTTCTTTCTGTTTTCATTTTTTACTAGATTTTTGTAATAGCTGTATACACTCAATGGAAGAACAAGCCTGAAAGCTTCAAAATTCACACATTCAGAGTGGAGTTCCACAGGCCTTTGTCGCAAAAAATCTCTCAACGTATCCTCCAAGAAGCAGATATTGTAGACACAGCAAGCTCCAAGGTAAGAACCATAGATCAAGGTGCCAATAAAGCTGAGGCAGGCGTTCAAAACCAAGTGCTCATCTGTCTCCAACTCTCTTGTGTGGGCAAAGACGAGAGGGCCAGAGACACATCTGCGTCACTCAACTTCCTTGCTTAAGGGGATGCTGCTCTGAAGTGTATTATTATTCTCTGGCATAGACTTTTTTTTCTCACAGATGTATTTCGGTAGTTACACAGATGTTTATTTCCCATTGATGTCAGAGATGAAGAGGTGAAAAGCAATAAAAGTGAGCTAGTTATGCACTGAGACATTCTCTACCATAGAAAAGTAATTGTAGAAAGATGCCTTTTCCTTGACTTGCAAATATAAACAGGAGTAAATATAAATATAAAAACTTATTACCGTAGCATGTATTACATTTAACTGTATTGGCTGCTGGGGTAAGCAGTGCTATTCATGACTGAGGGCCATAGTAGTCACTAGCGGACAACAATTTCCTGACTTTATATTATTATTTCTGTCTGTCTGACATGCTTTGTCTCATCTGCATGTCTCCCTCTCATTTCCTACTACTGTTTCTTATCGTCCTTGCTTTTAGCTCTTGCTTGTTTGTTTGGCTTGTGGGTTTTTTGATTTGGTGGCTTTTATTGACCTGGATTAGCTTGAAACTTAAAAAAAAAAAAAAATCACCTTAAGGCATGTTTTTTATTTCACTTTGTTTTGTTTTTTTCTCCCCCCACCCATACTTCTTTGCCATTGTTAGTACTCCTTTTCTTTTTTTTTAATGCAGAAAATTGCAATTTAGTATTAATTATTTAAAGTCTTCTTAGATTCTCTTATTGACAATCTTGTTATTATTCTTGTTTCTTATTGTTAGCTTTGTTTATTTCTACTAACTTCATTAATCAGAGATCAGGCATGGGCCTGGACCCTACCTCACTGCTTGCTGTACTGAAGGTGAACAAAAGATAAAACTCTACAGCCAAGTATTTGGAGTAGCCAAGTACCTGAAAAAAAAACACAAACTGATGCAGACAGAAGGATAACTGGGGAACAAGGACCGGCACCCTGTGTAGCAGTAGATCACTCCTGCAAGGAGGATTTTAAAGATAGATTGGAAGGAGGTTAAGGAATTAGTTTCACAGGTATTTATGTGTAACTATAATGAGCAGTACAGCAGAAAGTATGAAGACAGAGACTGGAACTGAAAGCAGGCTGAAGACACTACAGAAAAGGGCAATGCTCAGAGAACATAGCTATTGGGAAAGCAGTGAGCTAGGAAGATGGTCTTAGCAGCGGCAACGACAAATACCTGGATAGATATTATTGGTGAAATTTGCATTTTCCTCGATGAAAGATGTGGTTGATACCCAAGTTTCATTTCATGAACAAATCAGGGAGCCAGCGGTGTCACAGAAAGCCAGGCAGCCCTTGCATATAAAGAAGAGTTATTAAAGAAAAAAGACCTGGCTTAAAGGTAAAAGATGGGAGATGACCCAAAGTGTAGAAAGTGGGAGCTCTCTATGTCAGTCATTTTGAGTTGACAGTTTGTCATATTAGAAACAATGTCAGAATAACCAAATTAAATTTCAGTTTGGGTGGTAGCTCTGAAACAGCTTCTCTATGGTGATTTCAACTTACTTGTGGGTTTTTAATATCCAATGGCTACCAACTGGGGTTGTCAAATGAGAGAGATAACTGTAATTTACCATAAGGTACAGGAACTGACCCTTACAAAGGTGGAAAAATTATTGCTATCCCTATTTTATCCCAGTTTTGGAATAGAAAAAATAATCCCAAAGCAAAACAGCTAAATGGCATAAGGTATTTGGCAATATTTGGCATCCTCCCCATGCTTTTTCTTTTTCATTTCCTTTGTGAACATCCTCAATCCATTCCTTGGTGAACTTTTCTCTGTAACTGATTCATCAACATCTCATTTTAACAGCCCGTTTTCATCCTGTCTTTCCACATCCTGGTCTTGAGCCAAGGATGAAAAGAAAATGTTCAGAAAGTACTTTTGGAGCTTATTTAGGCTTCTAACAATCTTTTGGTAACCAATTGAACATTTGGAAACTGGTATTAAAGGTAAGTAAAGCAGAAGGATATAAAATGTGATGACATCACTGCAAAGCGATAGCCTCTGCTCTCTGGCTCCCTTCTATGCCGTGGTGCTCTTGTCACTGCCTCCGGATGGAAATAAGGTAAGGTAGCCATTGGCTAGGAGCCATGCAGTTAAATGGGATAACAGATACTCTCCCCTTTATTCAGACACCTGATTTCAGTTGAAATGAGTGCAGTGTAGAGATTCAATTGTATGATCAATCACAGCAGGTCAAGAGAACTACCATGACTCTCAAATCAACAATTTCTTTGTGAGAAGAAACAGTTACAGTAAAAGTTACTCATAAAAGGAATTAGCAAGCTGCCTTTAGGAGAAAGAGTGGAGTACATAGGAGCAATGTCAAAGTCTCATGATGGTCTTATTTTTAGAGCTGTACCTAGCAGCACACAATGCATTTCTATTGACAGATTTGCCCACTAATTTCTACAAAAATACTTCAGTGTGGTTTTTCTAGTCACAGTGTGGATTCTTGTGCCTTCTTTAAAAATAAAAGTACAACATTAATGGTGAAAAAAATGACAAGGGATTGACATTACAGACATATATAGAAGTCCCCCATGCAAGTACATAGCAATTACAGACTTCATTTGTGGGAAAAGGGGGCAGTCACTATATGCAACATTGTGATTAAAGCATCTGTTACTAGTCTGTTAATTTATTTTTTAAATGTAATTGCAGTGTACATGATCTGCATGATTTCTACTCCTCTCAGATTCTCAAGCTAAAATGGATGTGATGCCTTTTGAGATTCAGCCTGGAATGCGGATTCAGCAACACGGAAGCTGGAAGAAGAATAAATGGTAATTCAGATATCGGAAAATGTCTAATCTGGAACTGGTGTGGTGTGACTGAGTGCATACAGGGCTGGGCTCAGCTTACTGAGCTAAGTCTTCCACTTATGCAAAGCCTTCTTTTACTCCATAGTAACTGAACTATGTTTGATTCTTCGCTTTCAAGTTCTGGCCTAAAACGAGGATCAGTTGTTCCCCAACAGTATAAAATTAACCCTGCATCTTCTTAGAAATAACAAACAAACAAACAAATAAATAAGCCAGTATAACACAAAGATAATTTAATATTTACAGATAGGGAAGATTTGTCTTGCTTCCAGATAGAGCCTCCAGCTCATCTGTTTTACCTTTCCCTCTGCTGCCTAATCTCTTGCAGAAAATTGTCCTGGCTTGTACGTCTCATTCTGATGGCAGAGATCTTGCTTTCCCTCCTTTACATGCTGGTGTGGTTTTTAGTTGCTTGTTTTGGTTGTTTGTTTGACAGCTTATTCAGTGGATTGATATTTTTTGTTGTGTGCTTTATTTATGCAGTTCTCTATTGGGGTCTGGAAAGGATTTCCCATAATGGTAGATTGGCTGGTCAGACTGGATTTTTCAGATTCCTCATAGCTGTGGTACTAAATGTTAGTGATTAAGTATAACCTTATGTCAGATATCAATAACAGTAACCAAGGTTGGTTCAATAATACGTCTAGGGGACCCTTCCTAATATAAATAAAACATATGGCTCAAGCCCGTACCTAAAGCTCTCAGGCTTTAGCGACTTAAAATTTAAGCCCCACAGTCACCTTTACAGGTATTTTTTTTCCCCACTCTCTCTTGGGAATATGAAACCACAGGCACACAGCATAACACAGATATTTATATTAAAAATGAAATGAAGCAAACCTTGAATAATGTGGTGGAGGCTATACCAGCCTCTGATCTGCAATTATTACTTGCCCTTCTCACTGAGATGTGGTCAGTATTTTTGGCATCTGCCACCCACTCCTCCCCTCATGGTTAATTTAAATAAGTTTTGGGATACCTGACCAGACTTTATGGGCTGTCCTGAAGCCCATGAGGTCTGCTGATATCTGGGAAATCCCTACCAGTTCCCACAGCACAGTGTCCAGACTCAGACTTCATGGTCTGGCTGCTGTTAAGCAGTCCTGCAGCATCCTCAGTGGCTACAAAACTCAGAAAGCATGCAAATGTGTATATTCTGCATTTTGTTTGCAGAAACAAGTCCTCAAAATGTAGTAAACCTCAGAATTAAGGTTTTCTTGTGTGTCTCCAGAAAGGTAGTATCTTCAAGCATATGAATGTGCTCTGCTTTTTTTACAGGCTTCCCTTTTAGTGAACTGACTTGAATATCATAGTGCAGAGTTGTCAAAAAGCTACTTACAGTGAATCCTCTTTCTCTGAATGTGTCTGTAGAAAGTGAAAGCATCTGGTGTTTCTAGTGTTCTGGAACACAGCAAACAACTCAATTAAGGTAATTAAAAGGAGTTTTTTTGTATGCTGATTGGTCTTTGTATTGAAGTTACATTGATTTCTGTTGTGGTAAATTGTACAAAAAAGACAACAAGTAGGACAGCCATTGTAAACATACTCTGATCAATTAATAGCATAATAATAAGCAGAATAACTATAAAGGAGTAATTAGAATACTAGAATTAACATTATCTATTGCTGTGAACAGCCTTAATCCTTCCTTTTGCTTGACAGACATGATGGCTCCATGTACAGGAGGACTGTAAAGCATTGCCTGGTACCACACATTTACCCCTAAAATGACGATGTTATGTGTGGCATTTCTGACAGTGTACCATATGACTAATTCACTGTTAAATATTGTTAATCTCATATCCTTCCTAAGCCTAATTAATATTTTGTATAATATATATAAGTGTAAGTATAAGTATATAGCCAGAGGGGATTTTGCATTATGTCTACTTATTTTAAAATAAACTTACTGTTATGGTTTCTATAAACCTAAAAAATACACTTTCACACATGTTTGTTATAGCTCTTGAAAACATATCTACTACACTGGATACCGAAGAAGTATTTTCAATGAGATTTATTTATTTATTTGCATATACTGGAAAAAGAAAAAGCTATTGTCATTCTATGTAAACATATCGTGATTTTTAAATGTTCCTGCTTGCTTTTTGATTTGATTCTGTGTTGACTTGCAGTTACCCTCCAGACCTTTACTGAAGAGCAAATTTGCAAACTTATTTATATGTGTTGGCAACATCACCATCATAAATTGCTGAAGCCATTGAAAAACAATAAGTGGAACCTGCTTCAAGAGGAACTAGTGCCTCTCATTGGTATTACCTCTTTCAAGATGACAGGAGACCTCAAGAGGCTGAAGAGTTCTTCGTTGTGTGAGTTTGTGATTAATAGATGGTTTGATGGAGCAAGCGCTCACCACCTAGGGAAAATGAAGCATCTTTGAGTTCAATACCCTTTGAGCCTCATTGTTCTGTAGGTTATTGTTATGCAGCCCATGGAGACCTCTTTTACAGTTTGCATCCACAGACAATATGCGATCAGCAAAATCTTCCTAGTTTTACTGTTATCGATCTGCTGCCATTCTGCACTGTGGCTAATTTGCTTGTTAGCAGTAATTTTAAAAGGTAATTACAATTTTATAGTCTTCCCAACTCTCGTATATTTATTTCTTGCCTAATTAGAAGTTACAGTCTTAGCAGTGGAAGGCTTACTTTTTAGCTAATGAGGGACACTTTGTTTCCTGATTTTTCATTTCACTCTTAATCTGCAGATTACTCCGATATTTGGAGATAGTTGAAAAAATTGCTAAGATTTTTTTGTTTACATACCCAACTCATACAGGGTTGCAAGTAACATAGCAGCTGTCCAGTGGTACACAAGCACACACTCTTGTGTGTGCTCAGCAAAGCAACACCTTGTGAAGGGTTTTATACTAGCAGATATCACAGTCTGAGGCCTTCGTTAGAGTTTCTCTATTTCTCCATGGCATCATAAAAGCATGAGATTAAAAGTGGAAGAAGTATGATGGCCAAATTAATGCATTTTAAGTTGAATTAAACTCATCTGAATATCTGATGTGAATCTGTCTAAAGCCTCGCTTTTAAAGCAGAGTCATCATTTTCATTGAATTTACATCTGTAAGGGAGGTAAAGAACTGTTTGATTTAAGTATGACTAGAAATATACAGAAGTGAAACGCATTTGCGGATGGAACTGAGAGGGATTGCTGAAGTAATGTGTACAGATTTAACCCTTGTCTGAGGCTCAGTCAGCCCCCATGTAAATGGACAACTGCTTATTCAATCTGCAGGGACAGAGGCACTGCCCATGGTTTACAAGAGAGACAGTGTGCGATTAAAATGTTTAACTCATACCAGTGGGATTCAGTTTAGGAGGGAGAGATCTGACCGGAAGCATATTTAGCTGTCTTTCACAAAACACCAATTCCAGTGTCTAATCCCAAACACAGTGGAAACTAGAGCCATCCAATTTTAAAAGTTAGCTGATTATATTATTAAAAAAAAAAGAATCAGTCTGAGTTGTACCTGATATTTGGAGGCATTTGTATATCACTGCATTTCTTCAGTCTCTACACCTTGTACCCTGTTTTGCACAGTGTCACAGTTTGTGCCTGTGCCAGAAGTGCAGGAGGTGATCAGCACTGTTCCCATGCACCCGTAGCTCCATATAATACATCCCAATTGTCTTCTTCTCTTCAAGATCCTTGTACACTGTTCCTCAAAGCATGGTTCCCAGGAAACTCCTGGAATCACATGCTGAGTATGCTTGATAGCTGCAGTCTTCAGATGAAAAGTTCTGTGGTTGGAAGCCTGCTGCAGGCAGCCATGTATTTGCCCTAGCCATTACTGCTGAAACCTCACTCAGCGCTGCCTCTAGATGCAATTATCCATTGATTCATCATGAAATAGTAAACTTTGCTTGCTGTGGAGCAAAACCAAATCATTGTGCTGGATAGAGTTGCAGATGGCTGAAGCCCAATTTGGAAACAAGTGATGATCTCAGTGATCTGCCTGAGCACTGTTCTATGCGGCATTTGCACTAACTACTAGCAATAACAAATGAAATTACTCTAGTCTAATACTAGCAAGACTTGAATTATCCACAGAAATGCCAGACTGCAGATTCTTGCAGGAGGAGAAATGAGGGGACAGGAGGGGTGGGGGCAAAAGGTCCTTGAAGGCTAGATAAAAACCTTACAATTTGCTCTGTAGGGTCAGGGCATTATAGTGCCCAGAAGCAGTGTGGAAGAGAGGTGAGGGCTCTGAGTCTTGGGAGTGTGGTTCTCTGCCATGGCAGAGGAGATGTAGTACTTAGATCTTGCACTGAGTTATTTCTGTGTCTTTGGTTTATGTTTGCTTTCTTGGAAGTTGCTTATATAGCAGATTTTCATTAATAGCTATATACAACTTAATGCTGTAATAGAGACAAATTTAAAAAAAATGCTTGAGGAACTTAAGAATGCACTGAGACCTCTTTGACTGGTTGGATCCGGTCAGTCACTCTGGCAGATTTCCTAGTTTTATAATATGTGTTTTTACACTTGAAGTAGTGAAAAAAGTTAAAAATGGATATCCACAAAAATGAGTGACCAAACAAGCCAAGTTTGCCATTTTAAATTACCTGCCATAGCTATGTTATTAATTTCCAGTTCTTATCAGTCACCTGGGGCTTTTTAGTGTGTAATCAGAAACCACTAGAAGTAACTGACAGGCAGGAGAAATTTCTGGGTGGCATTTTCCCTCTCATTTTCTTTTCCAATTAAAATTAAGAGGGAAGAATAGCACAAATCCATTTTTCAGTGCTCTTTCTCCTCTTATTTTGCACTTAAACTGAAGTATTGTCCTCCTTCTGTGTTTCTCTGAAGATATTCCCAGTTTCTTGATATCTGCTAGTTTATCAGGTTTTACACCTGCTAGAACCTGAAATCAGTGGAAAAAAACAAAAACATTTTAAATAAATAGTACTCAGGAAGCTCAAAGTTCAAATTATGTCCAGGGAAACTTCAGGTTTTTTTCAAAGTGAAATCTTGAGGATCCTCTGAAATTGATCTTGAGAAATTCATGAAAATTTTGAATTTCATAAATGTTCCAACTCTGTATCAGTCTCCATCATGGTTCTCATTTGTCAGGTTTGCTGATGATTGAACAGCTTTCACTGCTTCTGTGTATTGCTTTTGTTGCACTTGTACCAGGAATTGTCCATGGCTCCTTTGTCAGATGTTAGGTTTTTTGTTCCCATTTTGGTGTTGCCATGATAAGTGCTAATAGAACTCTTAAAATACATGCAATATTATGGTTTCACAGATTTTAGATATGCATTTTGCATGATCCCAAGTTTCTAAACAATTTTTAAGGATTCAGCTATTCAATTCTCATTAAAATCAGTGAGTCAAAGGGCATGTAACATTATGGTAGTCTTATCCTAAATAGCTCCAGGACAAATTTTATGCGTGGAAACTACACAGGTGTTTTTGGGATCGGGATAACCTTCATCTTTTAAACAACGGCAGCAAACATTCTTTACTTCATATCTGATTTAATGAGACACAGCATAGGTTGATTTAATTGTGTATCTGACAGATAATTGACTCTTCAACATAACAAGGTGCAGTTTCCAGTAATAGATGTTAGAACAACCTTTGATTGTCTTTTGGCCTGATTCACATCCCAAAGGACCTATGGGTTCTAATGGATAGGCTGAAGACTTCAGGGTGAAGCCCTTATAAAGGACATGGGTCTATTGAGGAAAGCTCCATGAAGGGTGGAAAACAGGGTAGCATGGAAGAGATTCATAAGAAGCTGCCAGGAGTATAATCCAGCATCTGTAAATGTTCAAAGTCTAATCCTACCCCAGCAAAATCAATAGGATATTGTCAGGATGAATAATAACCAGGCTGATGATATTATGCTGATTCAGAGAATACTACAAGAAACAAAGTCAAAAGGATTTTTTGCATCAGTGCATTAACACTGATGTTTTCAAATACAATGGCTATGAATAGTTTCAACAAAGCTAATAGTTTCTGGATCTTGTTTATTCTGATTGAGATACACAAACTATCTTACAGAAAGATTTAGGTAAAAAGAAAGTACATAATATCTAAAATGAACCATTTAACACCTGTATGTAATGTTTGTATTAACTCTGTACTGTATAATCCACAGACTTTCATGCCTGTGTGACCATAATTCTTATTTATTTACATGTGGGATGGTGTCTTTTAATTTTCAAATCCTTTGATGGACTTCAGTAAACCACTTGTTGAACTTTATTCACTTAATGCCTCCATGAAGTTCAAAGGTAGATCAGAACAATTCCAATTTCTGAGGAAACCAGGTTTGATATTACAGTTTTGTGAAACCTTATAGAGATGAACCAAATCCACAAATGTCAGTCCACATCTAATTTCCCCAAAGTTCAAAGAGAGACTCAGATCCACTCCCTAGAACCCATCTGCTCAAAATCCAGGCTGGTCTTTTATTCATCTCACACCCCATAAATGTAAGTCACAGTGGCAATTTCAATGTACTCAAGTTATGTATAATTGGTTACTAAAGCTACCAGCCACTGAAAACAAGCACATTAAATTCAGACATAAAATTTCTTATGTCTGATACCCATTTACATGTGTTGTTTTTTTAAAAACAATTATTTCTCTCGTAGTAACAGTGCTGACATTGGTTTCCATTCCAGCATGGCTAATAAAATAAAAGCATTTTTAAAAGTCCAGGTCATTAACCTGTCAGGAAATCTATAAGTGGCATTTCTTCTTGTAGACCAGATTTAAGAAGAATTAAAACTGAAACCTTCATAATGACTTTTTAAGTCTTTGAGTATTTAGAAAAAAAAAAAGAAGTATGTGGGGAAGAGGTCATTTTAGGCACTAGTATGAAAACCAGTATTTTTGGTGTCACTATGTAGAATACAGTAGCTATCAAAATAATAATAGTAGAGGATATTAAAACTACTGGGAAAACTTATCATCACAAATGCTGTACGTGTTTTGTAAAAGATGTATTAATCTCATCTCACATGAGCTGTCACTGTTACAACTAACCCTGGGGCTGTAAAACAAGCTGTAAAATGGATTTTATTCTAGAATATTACAAGTTCTGTCATTATGGGAAAGATTAACGACACAGGCTGATGGAGGTCTACTGCTCTTAGAGATGCAAGGATGTCTAAGACAAGAAACGACTTTGTAATTATAACAGTCTTAAGTGGAAATAAAAGGGCAAAAAGGGAGCATGTTGAAATAATTATGAGTAATAGAGAAATGAATGCTTTAAGCAAGGTAGTAGCTAGATAATTTAATCGGGACAGGTTACTTCTGTAAGGGTTGCATCCAAAGTAACTTAGCTGCTTTAATGCTGGAATAAAGTTATAATGTGCTGCTATCCAGCTGTGTGATAAGCTAGAACATTGCTTCATCTGTGAGATTTCTCTTCGGAGCTCTTAGCAGGATTTTTGTACAGGTTCTTGTATATGTTCTGTTGTCATCTGTGCTTTTGGAACATAAACTCCAATGTACTCATGTGAAGACAATGCCTGGATTTGGGAAGAAATATGATTTTCTGCCCATTTTCTTTGCAGGCTGAAGCCCAGTGTGTTATTTGCATATGCAACACGTCCTGATTGTTTGAATTGTTTTTCCCTGATGTTGAATTCCTCCATTTTCAACTGTGTGGCAAAGTGAGTACCTAGCTATTCTTTCTTTCACTTACAATTACTTAAATCAGGAATGCAAGTCTGGAAATCAGTTTAATCAGTTGGCAAATGAAATTAGATACTGTATTGCCAGCCTTGAACCTTGCACCCCCAAAATGAGTGAGAATTTTTTCTTTGACCTCAGCAGTGGCAGCAACAATGCTGCAAATGAGTAGGAAGTGTAGAAAATAGATTTTTTTTCTATTCCTTGTTGTTAGAAATTGCAAGCCAAACTTCACAGTCTTCAGCTGTCAATATCAAAACAACTGCTTTTGAAGGTGAAGAGGTGCTACTACAGGTCACAGTGTAAACACACTCTCACTTCAAGATACCCGAATTGTAATGGGGAATGCTGAAGAGAGGTTTCTCACCAGGGGACACATTGGTGTGTGTTCTGTTACAAAGTATGCCTTCTTGCTTACTTTTTTTTTCTGTGACAGTACACAATAAACTGCTTGTTCTTTTCTTCTTTGGAACTCTAGGGAAGCTGTTGGTTGTTAAGTAAAAGAAAAATATCAGTGAAACAGTTGCCAGGTGTTCTATGAAAATACAAACAAACATCAAAACAAGCAAACTAACAAAAAAACCCACTGCCATACAGCCTCGTATCTTGTTAGAATAGATCCTTAATCCAGATGATCAAGCACAATGTGGAAGAAGCGTGCTCAGTATTTATGTTCTTGAGTGCACACTGGACGTGTTCAGAAAGAGATGATAGGTAAACTGCTTCCTGCTGGTCTGCCTTCCCAGTCCTACGTGAGCAATACATGAGGATAAGAGAGAGACAGAATATTGGGGTGAAAAAAAAAAAAAAGGTGAATATTGGGAATAGTTAATGATGTTTTTTGCCGTCACTTTTTTCAACGCTCCTTTCAGGTTGGTATCTTGTAACAGGACTATGGTCTCTAAGGGCTTGCAGTCACTGTATCTGACTTCAGCTTTCAAGTCTGTACTGGAGTTAGCAGGGATCACACAGCTTAAGAGCCAAGGCAGAATTCTAGAAATGAAGGAGTGTGGTATTGCTGAGTGTGTCACTTGTCAGTTCTCAGCAGTAAATTATTATATGTTTAATTATTAGCTGTAACAACGTTGCTGCTGGAATTGGAATTAGGATGACAAATTCAGTTATATTTGTTGATCTACCAGACCCATGGGCAGAAAGAAAGAAAATGCAACTCCTAAATATAAAAAACAAACAAACAAACAAACAAAAAAAAAAAAAAAAAACCAAAGCAGAATTAATAAGAAACCTGGGAATTATTCCCACACAATGTATAATAAAACACCAAATTATTTTCTATGGTGACATAAATCCTTCTGTAAACTCAAATTCATAATTCCTTATGTTAATGCAATTAACTGTCATTAATATAAACAGGAAGGCAGTAGGTTGCCATCTATACTTTTTTTGCTCATTTTTGTTTTTCCTTTTCTTTGGGGAAAGAATTTTTCTATTTGGGACAAGAAATGAATGGTGTGTCTGACATGACATGAAAAAAGACAGGAGAGTAAAGTTCTCTGAAACTGTAGAACTGTAGGTCTTAATCAGGTTGCTGACTACTCCCAAATCCCTTCCTCTTGTGAAATGCTCCAATAAATATTAGTATGCACCCAGGGTTTTTCAGATACAGCGAAAACACCAATGCTGCCCTGCTGTGGTAATTTACAGAGAGTATATTGTGTAATGGACTTTGATTAAGTACACACCTAATTCCCTCCCTGTGATGGACTGTGATCTGATCTACATTCATAATCCTTTTGTAATGCAGTGTGTGGTTGCTGAAGGTTAATTGATAGCAATTGACTAATAACGTATTTCACTATTGAAAACAGGTGGCACTGTTTGTAACAGAAATGGTACAGAAGAATCTGAAGACACTGAAACAAAAATAGGGTTTATTATTGGATATACACGAATTAAAATGTAAGTTCAGATGCATCTTGTTATCTTAAGGAGAGACACACACATTCAAAAATCAGTGGATTGTTCTTTTTCCTGCGGACATTTTTGAGGTACTGGTTTTGTAAATGACAATGTTGTCTGAGAAAAATTTCCCTCAAGGGACCATGGAAATTCATAAAAATTATGGGGACTACATTAAAGATCGGTATTAAAGAACTGAAATGGAATTGGGTTATGTATAAATCACATCGATTAACTGTTCTGTTTCATTCTGTCCTGGCTGCCCTGTTAGTGTGCTGCCACTGCAAACTGTAGGATTATCAGTGTCCCCATGATGAGCAAGCCAAATCTGACACTTGGAGCACTGTAACTGAGCGAGCAATGTTTAAAACAACCGCAGCTAAAATACAATGAAAACATAATTGTATCTGATCACCCTCAGTATTAGTGTCTTAGCCCTCTGCTTAATGTTTTAAGCTGCAATGTTTGTTTTAGTATCAGGTATGCAATTAATCTGAGCACGTAATTAAGGTAGCAAAGTGATTTGCATGTGCTAGCCAAATTACTTGAAACCCTTAGCTCTTCTATTCACTGGATCAATGTTTGGTGTTGGCTAATTATATGGATATACTTCTCTTTTTGACAGCATGCCCTCAAACTCCTTAGATTCTTGTTTTCATGGTATTTTGTATCTTTGACTCTACTTAACACAGCTTTATCCTACTGTTTAGAGATGGCTTTAAAATAGTCAATAATCCCATGAATATTAGAAATATTTGGCATAAACTTCAGTATTCCATACACATTGAAAAGTGATTAATTCATATTTTGTGACCATAAGCAACTCTGATTTCTAAAACCAGGTAATAGTAATCCGAATAATTTCATATTATGTTACTAATTATAGCTGAGTCAGAACATGTCAAAAGATATAAATTAAGGGAGAACAATCAAACACTTATTTTACGTTTGTGAACTTTTTGTTACTCTTTCTGAGGACCTCATGGGCCACTTCCTGAAAATATCCTTTGTAAAAAATTTTAAACCTTCATCTCTCCATGTAAGACATGAAGTCTAATTTTTAAGGGAGAGTAGTCAGCCATATTTCAGCTGTGGTACAAATATGGACATTTCTGTTGGGAACAATTTGGGTTTACATGTTGGAAAGGAAGTAGCTAAAATCACTGAGGATCAGTATCTACTCATAGGCAAGACAATACAGACTGGCAGGAACTCTTCATAGTGTGCTTTGGGGTAATGGTTGTTTAATACAGAAAATCGTCATACTGCTGCCTTTCCTCTCATCTCATCAACCCAGGATTTCTAAAGGTTACAATGCCTTTGCTGGCATCAGAATAGTCTTCTCCAGCCAAAAATAGAGATAAGGGATAAGATTCTTGAATTAAACCCCCAACACAAAAGCAATCACATCACAGATAGAGAACCCTCAAATATATTATTCATGGACTAATTAAGCTGTGACCTGGAATTAGCATGTGAGGGATTGAAATACATCACGTGTTGTATACTATCCTTGAGTGGTATACAAGGGTTTACTAGAAGAGCACCTTGTTAATCTTATTAGTTCATACCTTGTTTAACTATGGGAAGAGTCTCCAATCCAGAATCTGATACAGCTCCAGTAAAACGCAAATCTGTATTCTATAAGTTACTTATGATCTCTGAGATGTTCAGATTTCCACAGTTCGTATTTATTTTTCTTTTAACAACATTGACTTCTGAATAATAGACATTTAAGGTTTATGAATGAGATATTTAAAGTACTTAGTGTCTTGTAGAACCAGGTAATAGCTAAGATTTAGAGTTCTCAAATGGAAAATGTGCAACCTTGGTGTACAACAGGCAATGCTTCTGTAATGACGTTACTGTTGTGTCAGAAGGTTTTTAACTAGGATACTATTGGGAGCGATGGTCAAGATTCACTGCACTAGCGTAGACCCCACTGCCTCCATGTATTTGCTGCAAACACAGAATTTTGTTTTGTCTGAAACAGCTTTAGCCACAAGAGATGGTTTTCCTCCCCACAGATTGGGGGGATATCAGGATGGTGGGAGCCAACACATGGAAAGAGAGAGATGGCCTTATGTTTGTCTGCCCAGAGTTGTGCTGCTCCCTGCAGATATCACAGAAACACTCCTCAGATGGAGCTGCACTGGTATCGTGGATGTGGATGAAACTGATTCCACTTTGGTAAGTGGCTAGCAGCATTGACATTTAGCTCATTTGTTTTTGAATAGCTTGGCCTTATCTCATTCATTCTAGGACGTCTGACATTATTTTGTACTGTAAGTATTGCCTGCATCACTTTTCCTCTCTGGATTTTTAGTTGCAAGGGGTATGTATAATATCCAAAGACTTTTCAATGCAGGAATCTGCAAATGAACTTTGAATGCTTCTAACACCATGAACCCCTGTAACTGAATATGTAATCACTCCAAATAAATCTAATTAATACTGTACTGAAACATCATACTGTCATAAATTGATATGTAAACTTTGGTAGTACCAACAACAGCTGCTTCATTAAAATTATAGTGTCCATCAGGGCTCAATGTCTTATCCCCCTTTGTGGATTCGTTTTCCCCAGTCAATATAGTTGAAAAAGTAAGTCCTGACATACAGCAAGTGTTATCTATTCTTTTTTTGTAAATTAGGATTTTTTTTTTCCTCGTTTACAGATTTATTTGTGAGAATGCTATAAGGATGGATATTTCCAAGAGCTCTCTGGCCTTCCTAGTTCAAATGGGGTAGACAAAGGAAGTAAACAGCAATTTCTTAAGCTATTGGTTAGTTCTAACACTAGAAAAAACAAATACACTTCACAAACAAATTCAACATTTTTGAACCAAAGCAATTGGAAGTTGAATGACAAGCTGGACACCTCCATTTTCAGCTGCTGCTTTTTGAAAAAGCCTGAAATTTGAACAAAAGACCTTACCCAGTGCACTGAGATAGTATTGTGTGTGCAGTCCTGTTTTGTCTTCAGTCTTCTCCAGTCATGTCCTGCTCTGGTGTTTTCAATGCTCAAATGCTTCTATGTGAATTTTAAGTTTCAGATATCCTAAGCTTTGCTTCTCAAGTCTTTAAGCAAACTTGGTATTAGATATTTTTTAAGATTTCTAATCTCTTTTAATGTAAAGAGTAAAGATGATGCCACATCCAACTTTGGACTGTACTACAACCCTTTTTTCACTTGAAATAGAGCCAGCATAAGAAAGAAAGTTCCCTGCTTCTGACATTGCTTAGAGATGTACAGCTGATTCTGCTTCAGTTCTGTTTATTCCAGTTCTTGGTTAGGATTTCATTTTTAGAACATGCCAGTGTGATTTTTAACTTGTAGCCACAGGGGAGGTTGCTGACAGTGAGCATAATACTAAGAAAGGCTATGGGTGAGCTCATCAAGGAAATTAATTATGGGCTTTCTAGGTTGAATTCTGAGACTTGAAAATGGCATTCATCTACACTTTATTAATAAATTCTGCCTGAGCCCTGATTTGCTTTGCCTTTGTTCTCTGCTTTTCTGGTATAACCCAAATAAATGAGCATTGGAAGGTGGAAGCTAATCTTCCCAGTCCCCGCTGACTTGGTGATGTAAAAGTGGGACTGTGAGTCAGGGCTGTTGTTTCTAGCACAGGGACTCCGCTGTAATACCGAACAAGGTCTCAGTGCTTTCATATTCCTCTTCAGTTTGTTTGACAGCCTCAAGAAGTGGTGGGTTTTGTTTGTTTGTTTGTTTGTTCTTGCTGTTTAGCATTGTGCTTCTTCTGGTGAGGTAAATAACAGGAATGCCTATGATAAATTTCACATGTCTCCAATGTGATTACTGAGGCCTATGGTATATTTTCCATCTTAACGTATTTATTGGCACTTATTCTTGGGTAAACCCAGTTTCCCTCTAAGTGTCATCATAACCTATCCTCCAAAAGAAAACAGCCTCACTTTTGAACCATTTCATTTCTGTCTGAGTGGAGAATCCAGCTCCTTGGAAGTGCTTTTGAAAACTTGCAGTATTAATGTGTATTTTTTAACCTATTAGTGCCTAGGTGTGCTGTGTTCTGTACTACTGTCCTGCTTCTACCTCAAGCATTTAAAGTCTGTTACAATCTTCTGTGAAGAGAGCACAGAGGATGACATTTTAGGCAATTAAAACTCATAGCTTCATAAGACTGGTGGACTCTGATGTATCCTTTCTTTCAAGGTATTTTCAGGGGGCTTACAGGATAAAGTTGAGATAATAATTGTTAAAAAAAACAACATAATTGGCAAGAATTATATACATATCTGACTCCTCTCATGTTATTAGGAGATTCTTTCATTCTCTCTCTTCATCTTCACCCCTCCCCCCCCTAAATATCCCTATCCAATGAATGCCCAAACATGTAATTTTAGATTGTGGGCTTTCAGTATGTGAGCACGCACTGGTGGTAGGGTTTCCGTATAATGACTTGATAAATCTGTCAGGATTTTGCTAGCAATGCATAATAAATGTAGTTATTATAGAAGATATGCCTTTTCCAACAGTGGCTATTGTATCTTTAGCAGGTTAGGAATCTTAATTCTTCTGTAATTCTCCTCCCCTCTTTTCTCCTCACCTTTTCTGTTCGTTATGATTGATTAAGGACTTCAACAGATTGTAGTATCACCTCTCTCAGCCTTTGCATGGGAAGAAGATGCTGACTGTAGATGTTATTTTCTTGTAAATATGGATTTTATTTATATTTTTGATAAATTATTTAAACTGTGTGTGTTGTGAGCTTCTTAGAATATTGTTCATTAAGGAACATGCCTATTAACTAACCCCAACTGTTGCTGGTATACTACTTCACCTACTCCAAAGCATCAGCCCAAACTTATATATCCCTTTTGGCAGTTTTCTGTTTGTGGAAAGAAACACAAAGTTGTAGAGGACTTCTGCAAGCTGTGCATTCCTTCAAATTTCTGTAATGATGTGGCAGGGGGGAATCGGCTGGAAAGCCTCAAGCCATTTACACCAAAGACCTTTGATAAAACAAGAGCAGGCCTTTCCTGAAAGCCTCTGCTACAGTAATCTTCTAAAGAGGATTATGCATTTTAAATAGCCAATTAGGTGTGATTAGGAAGAAAACCTCAAACCATCCCAGTGATGGGAGTGAAGGAATGCGGGCAAACTGACAGCTGCTAAATGGATGTAGAAAGTACCATAAATGGTCGAAATGTTGCAAGCAAAGGGAAACAGTGGGCACATAAAGGAAGAGGAAGAAATGTCTGGTTTATGGTCAGAGTTCTCAATCTCTAGCAGATCCCTGCTCACCAGGATCCCAGTCTGTAGCGTTAAACTTTTCTGCCTTTTCTAAAATAAAGGGAAAAATGCCTGGATTTTAAATGACACTTGAGTAATCCCGAATTACTGTTTTTTAAAGTCTTTCTGCATTTTCAACTATCTTTTCACACAGAAGCACACTGAATATTTGAGATTGAAAGGAATCTCTGGAGAACACCTACTCCAACATCCTACTCAAGAAAGATCCCCTAGAGCAGGGGATCATGTCCAGGTGAATTTCCCATTTGAACGTTCAAATAGGAAATTATAAGTCTTGTCAAGTACCTCTTAAAATTTTTACATAAAAGGCAAAGCTTCTGTATTTTTTGATTAATTTCTGAATAGAGAACACGGGTGAAATGCTATGTATGTGTATCTTCAGAGGTTTTTTCAGTATATAACGGAGAATCTAAAAAATGACATTTTTTGAAATGAAGTCTTCAATCTTTCAAGTACTGATTGAGAATCAACACATTGTGTTTTATTTTGTTTGGTTCTTTACTTTTAATTTATAGAAATTAATCTGAGATTTGGATAGGGACAGAGTTCTGCCTGCTGCCGTTTGACTGCTCTGCAAGCAGAGGAAAGTTGATCTTTGTCTCGATGACCTTGGCTGTTCCAGCTACATATACTATCTTTATCCTGTGATTTCACAACAAATCGTTATTTCCTCTTCATATGGAAAACCAACCAAACAGAAAACCTCCACACTTTCGATTTCGTGAATTTGCATAACAGTGCAGGATCATGTACTAATACATAATCTCTTAGAATTAGGGTTTCTGTTGCAAGTTAGGGTCCAGAATTGCCTTTTATTTTTATTTTTATTTTTATTTTTATTTTTATTTTTTTCCAACTAGCTATGGTTTGTACTTTATTTTAGACTATTCCTAATTATTAGCTGGATTTTGCTATTTCTTAAAGAACNTTTAAATAGCCAATTAGGTGTGATTAGGAAGAAAACCTCAAACCATCCCAGTGATGGGAGTGAAGGAATGCGGGCAAACTGACAGCTGCTAAATGGATGTAGAAAGTACCATAAATGGTCGAAATGTTGCAAGCAAAGGGAAACAGTGGGCACATAAAGGAAGAGGAAGAAATGTCTGGTTTATGGTCAGAGTTCTCAATCTCTAGCAGATCCCTGCTCACCAGGATCCCAGTCTGTAGCGTTAAACTTTTCTGCCTTTTCTAAAATAAAGGGAAAAATGCCTGGATTTTAAATGACACTTGAGTAATCCCGAATTACTGTTTTTTAAAGTCTTTCTGCATTTTCAACTATCTTTTCACACAGAAGCACACTGAATATTTGAGATTGAAAGGAATCTCTGGAGAACACCTACTCCAACATCCTACTCAAGAAAGATCCCCTAGAGCAGGGGATCATGTCCAGGTGAATTTCCCATTTGAACGTTCAAATAGGAAATTATAAGTCTTGTCAAGTACCTCTTAAAATTTTTACATAAAAGGCAAAGCTTCTGTATTTTTTGATTAATTTCTGAATAGAGAACACGGGTGAAATGCTATGTATGTGTATCTTCAGAGGTTTTTTCAGTATATAACGGAGAATCTAAAAAATGACATTTTTTGAAATGAAGTCTTCAATCTTTCAAGTACTGATTGAGAATCAACACATTGTGTTTTATTTTGTTTGGTTCTTTACTTTTAATTTATAGAAATTAATCTGAGATTTGGATAGGGACAGAGTTCTGCCTGCTGCCGTTTGACTGCTCTGCAAGCAGAGGAAAGTTGATCTTTGTCTCGATGACCTTGGCTGTTCCAGCTACATATACTATCTTTATCCTGTGATTTCACAACAAATCGTTATTTCCTCTTCATATGGAAAACCAACCAAACAGAAAACCTCCACACTTTCGATTTCGTGAATTTGCATAACAGTGCAGGATCATGTACTAATACATAATCTCTTAGAATTAGGGTTTCTGTTGCAAGTTAGGGTCCAGAATTGCCTTTTATTTTTATTTTTATTTTTATTTTTATTTTTATTTTTTTCCAACTAGCTATGGTTTGTACTTTATTTTAGACTATTCCTAATTATTAGCTGGATTTTGCTATTTCTTAAAGAACTGTGTTTGAAAACAAACAAAGAAAGCTAGGATCCTAGGATCCTTTTTTTTATATATTTTTTATATTTTTTCAGTGAATCATGCTGAGATTTACATAGAAACTAATTTAGGTTTATAAATTGCCCAGGAGCAAGATCATGTGTAACAATGTCTTTAATCATTGAAATTTGATTTTCAGAACATATCATACTGTTCACCTTTCCACTGAGAAAGCTCTAAATTAAATGTGGGTCTCTGCTGAAGTCCTGGTTGACAGAGGTGATCCTCTGAAATCCATTCAGGTTACTTCTTTCCTCTTTTTCTGAGTGAATGTAAGCTTGATTGCTAATGCATCCTTCAATGGCAAACATCTATTTCTAAATAAATCCCATATTGGATTTCTGCACCTCTCGTTTCTGGCTATGTTTCAGCTTACACAATTTTATTACTAAAGTGGCACATGTATTGCAAACTGCTAGGATGAAAGGCTGTTAGCTGAAGTTCTTCAGTACAGACTATTGCATCCCAGAGGGTGACCTATCATCAAGAGTGGTAAATACTCTCTGGATTACTTGTTTACTCCGGCGTTCTCTAAACAGTGAAGATAGTAGTAGGATTGTGGCTTTGTCTCCTCTGCCTTTTGTGTCTCTGTGGGGTGGTTTTGAAGTAAGTCAGGAGAAACTTCAGTGAACCAATAGATACAACATCGGATTTACTTTTGATACTGCAAGGGATTAAAATCTCACCCACTTTCTAGCTGTGGATCAGCCAAGATAGCCTTTGCATGCTCGATTAATACTCATGAACTGATTATAATTTCATAGGAATTATTGAATATCAAATCCTAAAATGAGATTCATTTGCTATTAATGTGACTCAGTCTTGTTAAGTAAAAGAACTTTGTTCTTCATAAAACTGGGTTAGTGGAAACTTGAGCTTTGACATTTGACAATTATTGCAAGGGTTTTTTCTGTTTTGTGTAGAATAAAAGTAATATATATTGCATGTTAACTCACAGCATTTGTTTTCCACAGCACAGTGAGAAAAATCTTTATGATCTCTTATTGAACAAACATACAAACAGATGAATACAAGCCAAAAAAAAGCAAAAGTGGTTAGTGGTTAATGGAGTTAAGTCCAGCTGGCGTCCCGTTACGAGTGGTGTCCCCCAAGGGTCAGTATTAGGGCCCATCTTGTTTAATATCTTTATTGATGACCTAGATGAGGGGATTGAGTGTACCCTCAGTAAGTTTGCAGATGACACCAAGTTGGGAGGATGTGTCTATCTGCCGGAAGGTAGGGAGGCCCTTCAGAGGGATCTGGATAGGCTGAATATCTGGGCTGAGGTCAATGGGATGAGGTTCAATAAGGCCAAGTGCAGGGTCCTGCACTTTGGTCACAATAACCCCATGCAATGCTATAGGCTTGGGGCAGAATGGCTTGAAGACTGTATAGAGGAAAAGGACCTGGGGGTGTTGGTTGATGCTCGGCTCAACATGAGCCGGCAGTGTGCCCAGGTGGCCAAGAAGGCTAACGGTATCCTGGCCTGTATTAGAAATAGTGTAGCCAGCAGGAGCAGNAAACATAGTTCTGAAACTTCTGCACTATGCAGCAGCTATTACTTGAGTTATCCGTAAATAACAATTTTAATCTTGACAGAAAAATAACTGACTTTTGTTTCATTCCTGGCCAATAGATGAACTCAAGATGTACATAAGTGTTGTGAACCCAAGGGATTTTGACAGCATCATAAAAAAGCATTTGATTGTGCATTCCAAGGCTGTCATCCACAGCTAGCTAACAAATAAGAGAGGTTTTTAATATAATCCACCATGTCCCTGCCTGTGCTCCTTGCCTGTTACATCATCTTGCTTTGGGCCAAGCGTTTGTTTTCCCCAGATGGCTATCACAAAGCTGCTGACAGCTCTTCTGACTGAGAAGCTGTGGCGCAGCAATCTTCCAATTCATTTAGCACTACTGACAAAGGAAAAGCTGCTGATATCCTGATGTGAAAGCACTCTATCAGGCATTACATTGCTTCTGTGTACTCAGCATGTTTTGGGCATGATAAGTCATAGCACATGCTTTTTGACATCTTCCTGCCTTTCACTGCAGTGTAAGATTTCTTGAAGTTGAAACTGAGGTGGCAGAAAAGATGTAAAAAGCCAAATGTGACATCATCAGCAACTGGTAGCAGTCATGGAATCATAAATAATATTCTGTAGACTTGAATGAAAAATAAATCCTCTGAAATATACTCACTGTGGTTCCACCCGCATAAACTTTTGCCCTGTTACACGTCTGAGCTGCATGGACTTTTGAAACTGATACCTACCAGACCTATTAACATCTAGGGAAGGTGTACTGATTCAGAGAGGATAAAGAGTGCTATGGTCAAAAATTATTTTTCATCATAATGTATCCATTGAGTATGGGCACATTATGTAAATGTTATGTAAAGTAATTTGATTTCTGTTATCACTAGTGGAATGGAAAGAGGAAAATGCCCAATTATTGTTCTGTGTAAGAGGGGTTTGGTAGATAGCAGGACATGGTGCAAGTTGCTCCACCTTGCCCTGCACAGGATGTCTGCAGCAGCAGTGGTATGGCCTGCGTAGATGCACTTTGGGCCTCACCTTCCTATGGGAGCAGCTGAAGCAATCTGCTCCATTTTATGAAAATTAGATGCAGCTGTCAGGCTCCTGGCAGCTTATTAATGTAGTCTTTGCTTTGAGAGAGTTTGGATGCCTCTGATTTAGTGTTTTGCTGCCAATATTTATTTTATAACATAGCTGTTTTTTAAAAAAACAATACATATATTAAATTATTTTCTCCAATGTCCTACAGTCAAGTCCTTAAATAAGTGCAGTGTTTTTTTTCTCTCTAATTTGATCAGATCCATTAATGTATTGATGGTGACTATGATTAACTTAAAATATTTATGTTTGTCCTCTGTTACTGGCTAATTGAGCAGAAAATATCCAGAGCCCTTCAGGTGCTCCACAAATGGCCAAGGAGTCATTCTCACCCCAACAGTGAGTGGGCCAACCTCTGGTAATCTGCCTATCACAGCCATTATGCTGCTTAATTTGTGGCCATCAGCATTCACAGTAGCTTTGAGTAAGTGCAATTATTTCAACTGTGTTATTTCAAGTGGGATGAATCTTGGTGTGTGAGTTCAAGTTGGGTTTAGAACATAAAACAAAAATATAAAAATCAAGTAACCCTTCAATATCCTGATTCTCCAATTTCCACAGGTTTGTAGGTTCTCCAGATCTCCAGCTAACGCTTGAAACTGAAAGGTCTTTGAAAATTAGCAAGTCTCTTTGTTCTTCAAAGAGCCGAGACTTTCCATTACAACTGTTGTTTTGTTTTGTTTAGTTTTTTGTTTTTTTGTTTTTGGGGGGGGGGTGAGAATGGTTAGAATGATGGTAAGAGTAAAACAAAAACAAGAAAACAAGAAAAGCCAAACACCATAGAATGCAATTTAGTAAATAAGAGATGCCAAATGCCTAGAAAACCACTGGCAATAGTTAAGTCATTAAAGTAGCAACCAAAGGTAGATTCACCAAAGATCTATGTCAAAGATTAAGTATTAAGGATATTTAACTCTGGAGATTTCACTCTAGGTCCGTCTGTACCTGATAAATATCCCTTTTTTACCTTTTCTATTTTCTTTATTTTATCCTGTAATCCAAGTGTTGGAACTGTTTAATGTATAATAATGTCCAACTTCAAAACCCAGGACGATCACACTTAGAAATGTTTGTTCATCAACATTGTCTCAATTTTCTTTCCAACTCTTTGCTGTCCTGATTGTATGAAATGAGAATTTCAATGTAGTAACCCAAAGGAAGCACACAGAATATATGTAGGCAGGAAAAGTACAAAAAATTGAGTTCTGAAATCAAATAGTTCAGTGGAAAATAAAACACGTGGTGGATTATTTTTTCCATTTTTTTAAATCCTTTTCTGCTTCCAAACATGACATTTGAAAATGTAGTGACAAATTACTTGCAAAACAAAACTATTTTGTGTGGGATGCATTGTATTTTCAGACTATCTTTCTAAGGAAATGTGTTTGTTCCTGAAGTGCTTATAAGCATTTACATTAATTGTAAATTAAAAGCTCTTCCTTCAAATCATGACCAGATCCAGTTGAGATGTTGCTGCAAAAAATCTCAACAGAAGTTTTTTCTTGAAACTAAAGAAAGACTTTTCTTTACTTATTCTAACCAAGTTCCCACTGAAAATAGTAATGCATACTTGGTCATTAATTTTTTTCACATTATGTATATTGCAATGTTTTAATGTTGCATCTTGACCAGAAAAGAGTGAGCCTGAGATGTGTTAATTTGCAAAGTTTTTACTAAGGTAAGACTGATACTATTTCTATTCATAGTACACCTTACTAAAAGTGGAATTGTTTTGGATGTGTAATCCTCCAGGACCTAAAGGTTAGCAAAGTAAACCTTTTTATTTTACCTGGTAGCTTATATACATGGATTGTGAAGAGCAACTGAAATGTTACACATTTTCCAGTGGAGGTTTCCAAGATTGACATACGTTACCTGAAATTTCCAACGTTACATGAACATCACCTTTTACTTGTAAGTTTTGAATTTTGAAAAATCTGTTGTTCCTGGGTGGTCACTGCATAGATAGCTTCAAGCATACAAAATATAAAAAGTATGCATGAAATATGCCAGTATATTAAATTAACATCCTGCAAAAACTCCCTTTTTAAAATCCAGATGCTTATATTGCTTTTGACAGACTCTAGGCGGTGAAGTTTTAACTTTAAAGAAGGGGCTTTCTGTTTCTGTTTTCAAGTTAAAAATAATGAAAGGAAAACACACTGAAATTCCCACATTATTAAATAAAACATTTAAGTGGCATGGAGCCAATCATTGTCACGCCATGAACAAATGCCTCACGGTAATATGTTCCATAACTGTTTGCTAAAAACTACCAATTTTAACACATTTGCACATGATTAGACACAATAAAAAGTTACTTATTGAAGCCAGTGTCACAGTAATGCTACTAGGGCCCAGGGGGAGGGAAACCTCCCTGCAAACCTGAATAAGAGAGGTGGTGTGAAATAGGTTCCATGCTGTGCAAACAGACCATGAAGAGTCTCCAAGTAATCCATTTTGTTCCTGTGGTCAGGAATTCACAGCACTACCACTGTGTGACTGTGACACCAAGGAACAGCACAAGAAGAATTTGAAATAGGGAAGATGGGCTATGTGACTGACAGAGTGGATCAGCAGCTATCCAACAGCTGTTTTAAAAATCTCATTTTGAAAGACCCATCCTTATCCAGGACTAGACCACTGAAGTATTACATTGCTTCCAGCAATGGGGCATTCACAGCTTCTCTGGACAGAGCTTTCTAGTGCCTCACCACCCTTTGGGTAAGGAATTTCCACCTTTAAAGGAAGGAGTTTCATAGATCTATGTCTCCAGGAGCTCACAGATTGAGCATGGTCAATCAGTATATGACCAATGTGGAGCAAATCCCTCCATTCTAATGTCCGAAGTTCAGCCATGCCAATTTTACTTTGCCAGCCGACATAGATTAACAGCATTTTCATTATTTCAGAGTAGTTTATTCAAAGTGTAATTACGCATAAATATCCATTTAGCTTTCAGATATTTTTGTTGAAAAATAAATAAAATGTACAGTAGGCAATTTCCTTGAACCAAACCCACAGATCACTTACATTTTTGTATTTTCTCTTTCAGAACCTTTGGATAAAGAACACATTGATCTACTTCAGTTTTCCAGAAAGCGTGACACTTCTCCACATTCGTGTGAGAAGAGTTATCAAAGCAGATCTGATTTAATTAGAAGTACACAAACATATGAGAGCCAGTAAGAAAAAAAGGTAAGTCTTCAGGGGGATATTTTGTATATAAGTTAATGGCAACATTAGCAGAGATAATTTTTGCTTTGTGGCATCTGCACGTTTGGATTAACAGGGGAATTTCTGCCTACTTGGGATTTTACACATTTATCAACTATTGTGAATCTGAGAGGTCCATGGAAACACTATGTGACTGTGACACGCACCCTTGAGGGCTTTGAACCCATAAAGTAATTCATGCATTATAATCAGGGATAAACATTTCCTTCAAAAGAGAACCCCACAGATCTTCCCTTACCTCAGAGGCTGATCCAAATTTGAAATACAGACAAGGTTATGAAATATTTTCTTGTGACCTTCTTGCCTCCAGAAGGCACCAGGAGCTTTAATTTTCCCCTTGTCCCTAGCCCGTGTGTTCCTCATGGTCAAACCCCACAGACCAAGCTACTGGGAGCAGAGTTGGTGACTATGGCTAGTGCAAGCAGGAGGCCAGTTCCAATTTTCTGGATCCCACTTGAGCTACCCAGCAAAATGAGTCATCTGCACAGTGCTGTTTGCACCCTCTCCTCATGCCAATTTGCAACTGAAAATTTCTCAGGCACTCCTGTGTTACGTAGGATAAGGTGCTCCTCTTCATAGCATCCCCCAACCAAGCTGCAGGAACAGATAGCAGGAGTGCTGCTACTGATCTCTGGTAACTGTGCAGGCAGAAGGATGTGTTCAGTAGAGAAGTCCTTCCTGCCTACAGGAAAAAAGTACATGCAACAAAACATCCCTATTACAACAAAAAGTAAACAGAGTCATAACATTAAGAAAGAGTAACTAAAACAGCCCTTCCATGGTGTTTTCCCAGATTTTTATGCTGTGCAAAATACCGCCAGTAAAACAAGATATGAGCAAGCAATCTTAGCTCCACTTCCTAACAAATGCGGTGGGACATGGCAGGCCTGCAACCTTTCTTTGGCTTATTACATCTCCCACTTTGCACTACTATTTTATTTCTTTATAAGAAACAGTGTTTGGGTTCATCGTTTCTTCGGTGGCAGAGGGGCTGAGTCGATCTTTGATGTCAGGCATGTGAGAAGCAGGTGTTTGCTTTCACTTCAGGGAGCCAGCCTGAATGACAAAGCCTCTTACATTGTGCACTGACTGCGGGTGCCTCCTGCGCGAAGGCAGCAGAGCCACACGGGGATCACTCCCTGCATGTCACACATTGCTTTGTTATACCCAGCCGGGAGAGGCTGGCCAGGAAGATGGAAGCTGGAGCGGAAAGGAATGGACAGTTTCCAAAACTGAGTGTGTGAACTCTTTCTGCCCTTCTGCTGTTCTTGTTTCTGTTGGCAGTGGGAAGAGGTGGAAGGAGGCACAATAAACCCCGCTCCTTCCCCCTCTATCTCCAGCACTGCACTTACATGAAAATACCTCCTCACTCTTCATGCTATAGAAAAAAGTCTGCAAAGGGGCAGGAAAATCAACCACAGTCACCCCAAGAGTACGTCAGCCTTCCTGTTGTACAGTGGAGTCTCTTTTGCCTGGGATCATGCAAGCATGGCAATACGTGCTGAGGTGTGAATTTAGTGCTGTATTTTCTGCAAGCTGTTATGAGACACATACTTGGTTAAGTACCTACTTTGCAGTGATTTCTCCGATGTGTGTATGGGACATAGAAAACCAGAAAGCTTGCTTAGCACGAGATGTAACTGTATATGACGTTAGTGGCTGAGGGGCGCTTTGAAGAAGTGAGTGTCGCCAAAAGGAATTAACCAACAAAAGCGATCCCATGTGTTTTCTGGTGGTGCCAGAAAGTGGAGAAAACTGGGTGTGAATATTTTATCCACAGCACCACTCATCTACTTATCACTTCAGACAACTGAGTGGGCAACATATTGAAGGTGAAAGATGACATTATTGGATTGGGGCTGCTTACAAGGAACTGCTGTGTTTGTGTGAAACTTGTCTTTCAGCCCTCTCTTACATCAGGGGAAAATTCATTCCTGCTGAGGGGAACTCTTCCACAGGCTTGGTGGTTGGCAGTTTGTAAACCTTGAGCTGGCCTCTTACAGGTCTTTGGGAAACACTCTCCAGCATCTGGAGCCTCTAAAGGTGTCCTGCTGGAAAGTGCTGTCAGGAGTGTCTGCGCTGTGTGCTGCGGACTCACACAGAGGTAGGGGGCCAGCTCTGTCCAGCAGTAGAGAGAACAAAGTTTTTTATTCACTCAGACTAAGACTCAGGTTTAACTCTAGAAGCAAAACCAAATGAGAGTTGCAGTCCTCTTAAGCGTATTTAATAGGTAACTATTCTTATCCTCATGCTTCACAGTTTTTTTGGTTGATTTAAAAAAATAAAATTAAATTAACCATAGTTTAAAAAACTATAGGCTTTTACAAGTGAGACACAACAAATACAGCAGCAGTCACACTACAAAGAGAGGGAGGGTCATAGATGCCCTCCTGCTGCTGGCAGCCTTCTTGCCCTGTGTCCATCTCCCCAGTTCTGATGTGCTAGCACTGGTTGCTGGTTATCTTCAGGGAGCTGCTCCTGCCTGTGAAAGCCAGATGTGGAGATGTCATATGAAACAAGATGTTGGGGTTATAGGATAGAGGCAATTATACAACAAGAGTGAATACAGTGTTGAAATGTTTTATTATGTACAGGAAGTATGGAAAATGATCAAAAGAATGACCAAGAGTGAGGCATGAACCACCCATGTTCTAGATTCTTAGCAACAATATTTTTATGACTTTTTATAAATTCAAAATTTGCAGTTGAGCTCTGACAGGATACAATCTACATGCAGTTTTGATGAGAATTAATAATACAGATTATAGTGTTAGTGGCTTTTTAGTTAGAAAATTTGACATTGACAATGATTTATGAATTTCCAGCTACAGCCAATATGATCTTCTGGATTAGGATCAAAACTGAAACTAAATCATCTGAGGTGCTTCTTAGTTGTTAATGCTGTTCATGGCAATAAATTGGAGGTACAAGATAAGGTTATAATGGGGTAACAGTAATGGAAGTTATAAACTGGATTGCTCTTAAAATAAACAAAGCAAGAAACAAAGTAGACTTTGAACAATTTTCGTATTTGGCGCTCTTGCCTCATGTTGGTGTTTACTAGCACAGCTGATAAGGATTCCTTCCAACACAAACCAGGAAGTTCAGTAGTGTTCATCGCACAATCCAAGAGCAAGGTCATTTGTGTCTTGCATGGATTAAAAAATCAGACGCAATTTTATGCTCTCATCTTCAATGATTATGCACTTTCAGTAAGCATGAGTCCTTATGGAGAGAAGCCTGACAAAGTACTACAATGTACTAGATGCTTCCAAAACAGGAGAAGAGAGGCCTTGCTTAACATTGCACAGACTCACAGGCTTTCTCATGCATAATGGAAAGCAGGGTTTCCCCATCACCAGAGGTAATATAATGCAAAATAGAGAATTGTAGCAGACCCAGCAGTGAGTGCAGCATCTGCCCTACCCTAACACTCTCATTTAAGCTACTTTCCAACATTCAGATGCTCCTAAATGCTTGACATTTTATTCCACCACCAGGATTTTCCCGTAAGTTTCATTTTCCCTATTTATTTCTTTATTTATTTATTTGCATGGAAACCTAGGTTAATTGCATTTTGACAACCACTGAACTTGAAGAGAGTAAGAACCAAATAGGAGTGAGAAGTGTTGATCATTTTCTTTGTACCTCTTTCAAAAAATTTCCTGATTAAAACTGCTGAAGGCTAAAATTACTCTTATTCTGATTCTGTAAGTTTTCATCTTATCTTGGAGAACAGATGAATCATGAGCTAAGGAAAATCTCACAGCCGTGATTGTTGTTCAACTAAGAAGTCAAGTGTGATGTGAAAGACTGTTCTTACCCAGGATTTATGTCTGTGTGTGACTGCCATTTAGTTGTTTTGTGATAAGTACAGAGAAATGTATCATTTCAAATTAGTAGGAACAGTTGAAGTCACAGGAAGTTTTATTTTTAAAAAGTAGTCTAGATTTAGGTGCTCAATATATACGGTGAAGGTAGGCCAGGTGAAACAGCTTTGAAGCCTTGTCTGATGCCTTGAACAATTTGCCCAGCTTGGAAAATCCATTGAGTTGCAGTGGCTGCCCTGAGAACATCTACCCTGCATCCAGGGAAGCAGAGATGCTTTTTAACATACAAACCTTTGAGGAATGTTCCTGATGCAGTAGGCTTGATGCTTCTCAATCTTTAAAGTCTTTTGACCTCAAAGTGAAAATGTCCATAGTATTTTGTAACCTCAGTTTAGATCTACTGATATGTGCATCATCTCATCTTTTGTCTCTCTGCAAAAATTCACATGGCAAAATGTGTGCTTATATATTACTTTCTCATCAAAATACTATTTCTATCATTTTCTACTATTATCATTCCTTAGCTCATTTAGTTGATATCAGGATAGGGCTCATTGCTAATACAACCACATTTATTTGAAACACCTGAAGTTCATTTTATTACTCTCTATCGTTCTGTGATAGCTCATTATAGTGAGACCATATATTGTTATAATTCTACTTGAAGCTCATGTATTTCTTCTTCAATTTTTCCCAAATGCTGGAAGAAACATTAGCTGGTATTAGGTTACTTAGCTTGATTCCAGTTGTCTTATTCATGCTGAGGAGCAAGTCAGTGTGGAAATAATTCCTGTTTTTATTAGGATTGTTTGTGAAGTTATAAATCTACAAAGTAGCATGTAGGGGGGAAACAAAACTGTACTTTGCCTGATCGATGTGTGCTGACATTTCCTCTTTGACACAGTCTGGCTGTACCCTGGGACCTCCAAAGGCCATGCTGTTCCAGATGTGCCCCTTGACCAGCATCCAGCTCCCTGTTTGGACAAGGTTCAGAAGCGAAGCGTGGCTTTTCCCTTCCCGGTTTCCATGGGAAGAAAACCAGGCACATAGGGAGAAAGGAGAGCCACGTCATGCTCCAGCTGATCCCTCAGTGCAGGTAACTAGAGCAACATCAACACAAGAGGCTTGTCTGCAACCTCTTTTCTGAATCTGTGGATATTTGATAAATAAGTTGTAAGGAAAGATTCTGTGTGTCAGCCATGACAAAAACAGGCATGTTTGTAAAGGTCTCAGTTCCTGATAGCCACCTCTTAAATCTCAGCAGTCTTGAGCTCCAAGAATTGGTTATCTTATGGAAAGGCACAAAAATTATGATAATGTGTTAGGAATACCAATACAAATAAGCATGTAAAATGGTAGTTTGGAAAAGTTTAATTCTGTTTTGGGCAGAACAGTCAAGCTGTAACCAGACACTATCAATCATGCTCTGCTTTTGGGAGGACCTAATCCTAATCTTACTAGTTGCTCCAGAAGTTTATAAAAGGAACTTATTTTTCTCCTTTTCTATTTTCTGCAATAATGTCACCATCCTCTCTGTTCTGTGTGCCCAAAGCCTGTGACTACTTTGAGGGTGAATGTTGGAGGAAAGATTATATAAATTAAGTAGGAAAGCGCTTAGGAGAATGATGTAGAGACTTGATTTCTAAACAAACAGCAAGAAACACAAATCAGATCTGAGGACAAGGCTTCTGCTGCATCCAGTTTGTTCTCCAGAGAGGACCCTATCTGCTTCCTCCCAAGTTAATCATGTCTCTTTCATGGTAGACCATTAAACATCCCAACAAATCTCTTGTTATTAAGTTTTCTCACCTTCACACCCTGATTTGTTTGCTTTAGATGAGGAAGAAGTGAATAAAAAGTGAAAAATATAATCTCCCTTTGGGTTTATCTTAACAAACTGTTTTGAAATATAATTTATCTGGAGATTATCCTGATGTAAGCCAATTATTTTGCATCATTCTGAATTTTTATAGCCTTTAATTTCCATTTTTCAAATTATAAGAATGCTAAGTGTAGTCTTTTTGAGAATAAAAAATGCCATAGGAAACTTCTTCCCTTCCCCCCCACCCCCCGCAAATAGAACATTCAGATTTCTCAATCACCTGTTCTGACCTGATATTGATTTCCTTCAGTATTTCTTCTTCCTCCTTAGGGAAATAAATCTGTTTCTGGTATCTATCAGCCATTCTTCCCTTTGATAAAAAGAATTCATATAATTCTTAAGTAATGCTAAATCTTCTGTCAACAAATTAGTCTTGTCATCAGCCATAAGGGGCCTCATGATCTTCTTGGTGACCTCTTGCTTCTAAAATACTTGGGGAAAAAAACCCTGCTTATTAACTCATGGCTAGTCTTGTAGTGTTTGTACTTTCATGTACAACTTTCTATGGTTGTGAGAAGCAAAAAACTTAATGCATTTATATTTTTCTTAGAAAAAAACTGAGAACTTGAAAAAAACTGTGAAAATGATGGCAGGGGTTTAATAGAGCAAATTAATATGTGTATAAGGTTAATTCAATATATGCAGGTTAATTCAGTAAAATCAGTAATTTAATGGATAGAGCACTCATTGGAGATCTATAAGTTGTTGGGATCTGGGACCAAGTTTTCCTTTTGTCCCACTCTAGATAAGTAGAAAAATTTCTGATTGCGTGATCAGTTCATTTTCTTCTGGTCAAATAATTACGTATACAAAGTTGATCTCCACTAGAGAGAAATAAGTATTAAAACCATCCCGCCCATCAGCACGTACTCTCCAGCTCCTGGGTTACTGACTGTTCTTTCTACAGGTTTTGACCAAAAATTTAATCCCAAAATGTTTTTACATAATAAAACAGGTCCTGACTTTTTTTATTAAAGAGCAGTTAATTTGCGAAATATACATCTATTTCCTTCTCCTCCATCCGAAGACATCCCTGGAAATTTTTTTTAGTGTATCCAAGATTTTAGTTTTATTTATAAGATCTCTCACTTGTGAGTTACTTTGCATGGATGAAGACATAAACATGAAGAACAGGCTCCATGACTAGAGCAATAGTCTTTCACCTTGGTGTATTACACTTACTTGGTGTATTACACATGTTCTCACGTTAGCTCTAATTCTTTTTTTCTTTTTACAATCTGATTTCACATATACTTAACTGCTGCTCCGTATGCTATTCAAATTCTGTCATATTTAAAACATCATCTTTTTGTTTACAGTATTTTCCTCTTTTTTAATTTTTGTCATTATTTGTCATTTTTCACCTATACAATTTCGTTGAAAATGTACTGTTTGTTTGTAGCTAACATTTAAATGAAACTGTCATACTTAATGCTTTGGTAATCTCTGGACTCGCTGTGCCAGCCTAAAGCTGCTTAAACTCAAGCCTTATGTTGTTGTAACTTCTGTCACATTTTCCACATTGTCAGTGGTGTGGGTTTGCAGATTTACCTCTTTTTCTCCAGTCTGTGTCCAACTGATTCTTAAAAACTCTGTCAAAAATTGCTATCATTTCACAAATTACAAAGGAAAACACAGCTCTATACCATGTGCTCAAAGCTATTGCTTGATTTATTTCTTCCACTTAATATGGCCCAGATTATATCCAGTACTTGAATACTCCCATTTCTACTTAGGTTTCTGTCTCCTTTCAAATCCATATTAGTTTATCGTTGCCTCCTGCTCAGTTTCATCTACCATCTTACTTCCTTTAACTTGGGTTTTGAACCTCAATAATTGTAACCAACCGGTGGTGTTGTCTCTTGGGGTTCCTGTCTCAGTAAATTTTACTTCCATTTAGCACCTGGACGCATTCTCTGCCTTAACCACTCCTTGGATTGCAGTGCTGTGCACAAGGGAGATTTGAAGGAGCAAGGTGGGGAAGTAACTACTGGACTTTGCTGTCTCTTGGCCTGGGAGGAGTTAGGTTCAAAATTTAATGCAATGTAATTGCATTTGTTATTCATACATGATATCAAGCACAGACCCAAATTATATATATATATATACAAAATCTATCTATCTATCTATCTATATGTTTTAATAATTTCCTCTTTTCTGAAGTCACTTTGTTGGCAAGTTCAGTTTTCCTGATTTTTTTTTCCCAATTGAATGATTGGTTTCAGTTGGTATTTGGAGAATAAGTTGTCTTTTTTACAGTGTGTTCTCTGATGGGATCTCCTCTGGTGAAAATCAGTCAGGTTTTCATGCAGGGATACAAAAGACACTATTCAGTCCTACCTACAGAGAACTTGGCCACAACTTTCCTAAGTTAATTAGGGCCTATTTTTAGATAGCTAGTATGATTTAGCATTAAAGGTCTCATCTTCTAAAAATTGCTTCTTATTTTTAAAAGTATTAAGCAGTTATCCTATCTTTTGACATGAATTAGAATTGTGATCTTCAGCACTTCGGAAGATGTGTGACTTTACCTTATCTTATCTCCTTACCTCAACTGTTTCTGCAGCTATTCTTTCATTTGAAATCCACTCTAGGGCATAGGATCATTGTCACTGTGTCGTTGCCTATTCTCAATGTTTCCTTCAGTACTCACCACTCTAACAAAGTCCATCACATCGAAAAACTTGAAGGTGTGACTAAAGAGAAAGAAAGATGAGGCTGAACATGTCTGACGTGGAAGACCAAGTGCTATGGAAGAGCCTCTATCCCCTGAGAGCATCTATCCTTTCACCGGGAAGAAAAGGTAAAAAAAAGAGAAAGACAACATGCAAGGATTAGACTGGCACTCTGATTGCTCATAAAGGTGGCCTGGCAGGCAAGTGGAAGGAGAGACATTTCCAAATTCACAATACATTTCGGATGGTGGAAGTTTTCCTCAGTGCCCTGTCTTTTGCCAAGCAGCTCAAAAGGGTGAATATTTTCTGGAGGGTATGTATGATTTAGTTGGTTCAAGGGTCCACTGCAGCAGAAATCTAATCTACATGTAGATGTAGCGAAATATAAGCCAACAAAAGACAATTGCTCTAATGAAATCTTCTGGAAGGGAGAGCTCACTTGACGCAAAACAGTGTTTATATTCTGTTGTTCTAGTCTAGTCTACAGGGTAATTACATTTAGTGGGGTTAACATGTATCAGGGATCTCACTGAAGGTCCAATAACAGTGTTTATAGCAGTCAAGTGTATTGACTGAAAGCACTGATTGCTATCTCCAGTGTTACCAAGCCTGTCAGGGTCTCCAGTCAAATCATTAGGGACAATGCACATAATGATCACAAGCATTTGGTGTCTTCCTGTTAGAGAAGTGGCAATTTTTTCTTCTTTTCAAAACCTTATACCTGTGGCTGCAGTATGGACCTCGGAATATTTTCTGCCTTGTCCACAACTGAGTCCAGTGTTATGAATTCAAAGAAATAATATTTTGAAGCACATAAATGCTTATCCAGACTAAGAGGAATGGGAGCAAACATTGTAAAGGGAGTATGTGACTCTTGTGCTGCTGCTTTCTGAAGGGCTGTTGGATTTTGCAGTATTTGCCCAGCTCCAGTTATGCTTGAATACATCAGTATGGGGAAATAACTGTCTAATGTAGGAATGTAGAACTCAAGTGCTCTTGTCTCAGCATTTATATATATGTATTATGCATATGTATATGTTTAAAATGAATGAAACCCTACTTTATATTAAGGGACGAGATATTCTTGGCAACTTAAATTGGGAAGTAACTAGGGGAAAATGGCTCTCTTTCAGAAAAGTAAGCAAAGTAGGTGCAGCAGTGACTTTAAATTGGACATTAAACTAATCCAGGGCTATACTTTAATAAAGGCTAGTGCTGGGAATTCTTATGGATTTTCTAGCTCATTGCTGGGATGACAGAGAAATACAATAAATGTTCTATTACTTACACAAGCTGCTGGTTTTCAGAAAATTAGTCACCAGTGACCTTTTACCCTTTGTCTTGCTCTCTTTCTCAGTAAAAGTACCTGATCAGAATCAAATGCAGCACTGGTTTATGATGGCATTCCTCCAGGCAGAACCGGGCTACTTGCAATCACTGTGAGTAAGACTCTTAGTGTAGCATCCGACCGTCTTATTTTTCTTGTTGTATAACTGTAATATTGGGGAAGCAGAGAGGAGGAAGGGAGGGAGAGGGAAGAAGAGGAAGAAAATAATTTTTCCATCACTGGATGTTGATTTTAACTGTAGAAGAGAAAACACAAAGGCATAGTTCTACATTTCTTAATGAAGAATGAAAGCCCAAACTATAAAAGGTAGCCAATCAAGCTGCTTGCTCAGAATTAAAACCTGAGATCTATGATATACCTTGGTGATATCCCCAGCCTCATAATGCATAGCAATTTTTGTTTGGTTGATATTTTTTTTCTTTTCCTGAGTATAAAAACACAATGTTTATATTCCCTACAATGAGGCACACTTTCACTGTGGGGGAGGGGACTATATTACTTGGTGTGTACCAGACCTTTGGTAGAATTATATTGATTAGTTTTCCAGTTAGCAGTGAGACCTCCTTCTGACCCTATTTTCAGGGTCAGTAGATCATAATGCAGAAGCGCTAAGAGACCAGCATCCCTCCCCGTATTACTTTTTGAAGAGTGTATGGACCGGAAAATCATTTATATATATATAAATATATTTGTAATGTATATATACGTATAATGTATATGCACACAAAATGAGTGGGGTTGGATTCTGCTCTTTAAATGCAGATGAAAGATACATGTCAAATATAATATTCTACTGTGGAAAGGAAATTCACCCAGCATCTGCTATGCAGCTTTAAAAGTGAATTTTGTCTGAAACGGTAGGTTCTTCAGAACAAAAAAGAATTGTGTTGCAATTCAGTGAGGATAGCTGCGTCTTTGTGAAAGAGGAGTATGCATCTATATTTGAAATCTAGCTATTTTTCTCAGCATTAGCTGAGAACTATGAGACAAAAACATGGAAAACAGGACTATGAATTCAACCCCGTTATAGACCCTGAGGATGTCCCATGAGCAATCTGTTGGTTTCCCTCTTGTATTGTATGTCAATCATACATACCTCTAATTAAACAAGAAATCATTTGTCAAAACTTGCTTCACTTTTCATATCCTACATTTTCCATGGCAGGTGTGTAACAGACAAAGAACAAGGAGAACATGAAATACCTAAAGAATGCTTTTAGTTGCTATTTTTACCTGTTATTTGAAGCTTATATTTGAAATCCTTGGTCCTGAAAAAGAATAAGGACTGGAGTTAAGGACTCAAATATCCTCACCCTAACACCAGGACCTTCCAGAATGCTTTTGAACTCCAGTGCTCTCCAAGTGTGCTGTAACTGTAGGAGACAGCACTATGGGTCCAGGCTGCTCTTTTTGTATTAAGAAAAAGGAGCTTGACTTCTAGCAGCTGCTGCCTCCAATATTCTGCATTTTCTTAATTGAACTACAGACCACAAGGAGCTAATTAATATATTCCATGTTAGTAATGAAATCACTACCTGGGGAAATAAATGATTGGAAAAGATTTAGGGGGAGGAAATGTGAAGCAATATGTTACAGGCCACTTGTCTATCTCTTTTTCACCAGCAGAGGCTCAACAGGTCTTGCACAGAGCATATTATCATCATGGTACATCCACTGCCTCACATATTCCTTGACCAAATCTGGCCAGTAGAATGTAGTGAACACTACTAGTGAATACATAGATGCTGTTCTTACAATGGCTTTTTGGGTGATGGAGACGGTCATCTCTTTATTCCTTTAACTTATGTTTGGACAACCCTATGGTTTAGGTTATTATGTGAATCATGATTCTAGGAGAACCATAGGAAATGAAATGGAGACACAATGCTGTATTTATTTATTTACTTATTTATATATCATGGCAATATTACACAGAATTTCAATATTTTTCATTAGCTGTATTTATCTGTAAAGTGTTCATAAACCCACATATAAATGACAAAGTTTTTCTTCTCCAGTTGTTTATCTGCTGTATCAAAAGTACTTTCCCTTTTCTATTAGTATCCTTACGTACCTGGTTTCTTCTCAAAGATTTTCCAGGATTCCTAAAGGTTCCCAATAATGGCTAAACAATTGCTGTCATGGCCTCCTTGCACCTGCGTGCTAATCAGATCAAATAACTTCCAGAGAGAGTGGGATTTGTAAAAAAGTGAGCTGACTCTGAAGGACTTGAGTGCTGTAGCAAGCAGCTGGTCCTTCTCCAAATATTCTGGAGCACAGGTATCACAGAGCAGGCTGTCATTATATCCAGCACATGCACTGTCAGTGTTGAAAACCAGCAGACAGCTGCTGGCTGGATAAAAGTGACCATATTCCATGCAAACACACTGCTCCATTTCTCCATCCACTGATACTTAAAGGACTCTTCCTGTTTGTGATGGCTGATAGCCCTTAATGTGTCACAGGGTGTGTTTGTGTCACAGGGTATGTTTATGTCACTAGAGTCACTTACAAGAGCTACATGATTTTCTGATGGGCTTTGCTGCCACATTTTTTCCTGCAAGGATTGTGCAAATTTTAATGAAGATATTACTGAGTCTATCGTTTTT
The DNA here is from genome assembly GCA_013399175.1 of Odontophorus gujanensis. Lineage (NCBI taxonomy): Eukaryota > Metazoa > Chordata > Aves > Galliformes > Odontophoridae > Odontophorus > Odontophorus gujanensis. The sequence continues at coordinate 62,939 of VXAB01012279.1, forward strand.
GTCTTCATTTCTGCTGCTAGAAAGGAATTATTCTGAATGCATCCTTGGCACATTGACTCAACTTCTTTTAAAAATGGTGGATTACTACCCCCTTCAACAATCATTTTTTCTTTCTTTTTCCCTTTCCTTTTTCCTTTGAGTTTGCAACTAGATGATCTTTAAGGTCCCTTCCAACCTAAGCCATTCTGTGGTTTGTCTATCATCTTGTTCCTGGACATCTACAGATCAGGAATCAACAACATCCTACTGCAAGTGAAACACAAAAACTTAGCCTTACTGTCTTAAGTTCTTCCCACTGCCTTTCTGCTGCTAATAGAGAATAATCCTGAAAAATCTGTTTTGGCATCTCTCTGGATGAGCCAATTTAGGTCAGGTGTTGGGGCAAAAACCACCCATTTTGATGAATTTCCAGCGCAAATTTAGGATGAAAAATATTCCTTTTGTTGTTGTTGTTGTTGTTTTTTGTCAATGTATTCTACAATGTTTTATTGTTTAAATTCAATTATTGGAATGTAATGATTGCTATCTGAAAAAGTATATATTGTTGTTCCTCTGTAAAGACAGCTTTTTTATCATAAATTCTCAATAACAACTTCTTTCTTCACCCCTCTGTTCTCTAACTCTATGGATAATAGAGTGGCAATTATGGTTATTTAGGACCTAAGCCTGAAAACCCTTAATCGTGTGGATATTCATTGCTCCCATGCTCTACCTATTCCATTGATCATGCTAGTTTATTTTTGGTAGGATCAAGAGAGTGATTATAAAACAAGTTAAAACCACAGAAAGGTGACAGAGTCAATTTAGAGCAGAGACCTGCGTTTACATCTTGCTCCTCACAGCTGTTACCCCACGTAAGAAACACTCAATCATAATCTTTAAAAAGTGTTAGTCCTTTAGAGGTCTGAAATGTTTTTTTTTGTTTCTTTGTTTTTTTGTTGGTTTTTTTTTTGCTCAGGAAGCATTTTCTGCCATGCCCCAATGCTGATTTGTTTATTGGCCATGTTGCTGATGTTGTAGGACTGGGGTTCCACCAGTGCTAGCATGCATGAGGGCTGCTTTGACCATGCAGGAGTTGTGTTGAATCAACCAGGCTTACTGAGGCTGCGCTCAGCCCCTGCTGCTGGCTTCTGCTAGCAACTTTTTGACCTAGACTTGAGCTGGGAACCATCCTCAACAGTCTGGGCACTGGTGAGGCTGTCTGGGAGCCCTCCTGGACACCTCTGGCTCAGGGCTGATGCTGGTCAGGTCCCCAGCCTTGTGCAAGACAGACAAAATGAGGCAGCATGCTGGCATGTAAACTAAGCAGCAATAGGAATGGGTCCTGGCCAGAAAAATTATGAATTTGAACCTAAATCACAGTCCAAACTTTCCCAAAGGAAATGTTTAGATGCAGAGCCATCTCTTAAAATAAATAATGAATAAATAAGGTCCTGTATAGATTTCTAACTATGTCACTTTATTAACACTATAGATTTTTCAAACAGAGAGGGGCTGTAAGGATTGCATATACATTTCATTAGTAGGGAATTTATGGCTACAAGATTGCACTTAAGGTTTGTGCTAACGCTTTATGCAGCCTTTTGACCCAATCCCTTCACTATATTCTGCCCCAATATTATTTTTCATAAGTCAGGAAACATTTTCCATATGTTTTGCAGCATTATCCAAAGGGAGTTTGCAGCTGTACTGCTCATACTTTATCATGTTCATACTGACTGAAGTGCAGACCCCTCCTAGTGACAGTACCCATCTGAAAGATCATAACAACACATTTTTGGCACATTATTGTTCTCCTTTTGTGTCAAGCCTCCCCCACAGAACAAAATTGTTTCACAGTTTTTATTAAAATTTACTATAAATGCACAGCTGAAAAAATAAACAGAAAAGTCTGTGTGTATCTTATTTACTGTCATCACAAAAAGAATATCTGTGCTGGAACATTATAACATAACCTAACAGCCAAAACTAACTTACAGAAATAAGCAGAGACATTAGAGAGGTTGAAGGCCACAGGAGTTCATTATTTTCAGTAAGCTTAAAAGGCAACAAAGAGGGTGGAAGAAGGAAGGGAGAAAAATGGCAAAAGGAAAGTTATGAAGGTACGTGGGAGCAGGGGAACTGCTAGGGGGGAGAACTGAAGTAGGAACCTCTGTGACACAGGGCAAAAAGGGATGGATGCACCAATACCCTGGCCACCAAGATTTTCTTTCCACAGACAATAGAAGACTCTGAGCTTAGCTCTCCTGTAGAAAAACACACTGACCTGAAAAGCTCTAAACAAAAACCAGATCAAGAGTTATTTTAGCTGAATGTGGCCCTCCGCTGTTTGATTGTAACATCTGAGCTCTGATATCCCCAGTTATTCTCTAGGAAACATGAGTTTGCTTCTGTAATTATGGCTTTCAGGAACTATGTGTAGACTGAAAATGCAGTTTTGGGAGAGAGATTTTTACGGCCATGCTGAGGATGAAGCTGAGGTACGGTCTGAGGAGTTGGACCTCCATTGATGGCTTCTGTGCCTCGCTGTGCTCACGCGTGCTTTCAGCAAGTCTGAATCTGATCTGCTCAACGCGCTTCAGTGGAAAGAGATTGCTAATCATAACTGGAAGCAGAGAGAGCCAAGAAATCAGTTTTAGTAAATCCCACTGAACTCTGTTATGGCAGATAGACAGTATAAAAGCTCCCCATGAGTCTGCTAATGAAATGCCTGGCAAAGCCAAAAAGGGCAAAGAAAAAATAGGAATCACAGCTGCAATATCAGCTTGAATAATAGAGCTAGAAACCAGAGAGTAATAAAAGATGAGCAAGAGGTCAGAAATAACACAATATGAAGGCAAAAGGAAGGAGAGAATTTTTTCCAAAAAGTGAGGCAGAGTTTTAAAAAAAAAAAAAAAAGCAAGTGTTTTGTGTTCCATTAAATTATTCAAAAGAGGAAAATTAAAAAAATACTGTGAAGGCAAAAAAAAGAAAAAAAGAAAAAATGGGTAATTAGTAATTACATGAAATCCACAAACTATAATTTGTCCTCCTTCTGCTTTACACGGGGAATATTCCCCACAGACCTAAAAGTCAGCTCTTCTGTGCCATGTTGATCAAATGGGTCTGAAAATGGATAGTTATTTGTCATACCAAGTACTCATTTGAACACTCAATCACTCTTTTTTGGTTTTCTTACCTCCTTGGCACACCATTTCTCTTTTACTCAAGCTGTAATCTGCTTGCTGGGAATTAATTGGCTAAACTTATTGTGCGAGTTTTATTCATCACTTAACTTAATGGCAGTGGAGTGGTTTGGGGCCCTCCTTCCCTCTGCCAGGATGATGTGAAGGTACAAATCTCAGGAAGGGTACAGGCTGTGGCATTTCCTCCCTAAACTTCGACAGTATTCTCTGACTCAATTGGATTTCTAGAAATCAGTGGATCTTGGTTCTTTCTTTATTCTGTGCTTCCAAGCACTAAATCGGATTTCGACTGCTCAGGTTTAGTGCTTGTATAAAAGCCATTTATATACACCTGTTAAAGCATATTCCAGAGCAGGTAAAATGAAAATGCTTTTTGTTAGCTGCTTGCTGCCCATATGGAAATTATTCACTCCAAAGACAATAGAGTAAATAAACTTCCTTCAAGATTAACTTCAAAAACAGAGATAAGATGTTTGGTGAAGTGAATAAGCACTATAAAAATGTTGTTCAATTTAGCTAATGATATATATGTACTTCATTTTCTTAGATCAGCTAACCACTTCACATTACATCTGCAATTATAACTCAGGTTTTGTTATTTGTGAAGGATAAAATCCTAGAACTTATGTAATGTTTTAAAGTATTATTTTAACCTTGTAATCAGGTTTTATTATGCTATCCTTGAAGCATATCCCTATTTAAGAAGAATATATTAATTAATTAATTAATTAAGGCCTTTACAGAGAGTAATTTTAAAGGCAGAAATACTTCAGGGTTAAAATGAAAAGAAATGCAAAATAGTTTACAATTATCTGTATTGAAATATATGCCCTCCAATATAATCTGGAAGTTTGCTATTCAGATACATTGATTTGACAGCAAAATTATAAATTCCATCCACAGGTTCTTCCCTTATGATGTGAAAGGTATGTGTAGATACAGCTCTGTCAGACAGCCTCCTCATGCTGCAACACTGGAACTGAAAAATAAATAAATCTGAAATTCAGCACCAGGGCCATGTGAACATGTAAGTACATTTACACAAAAACAGAATCTCTGGTTCATCTGCCTCCCTGGATGTGACCATGGCATTGGGCTGTTCTTTGCGCCATCCAAATTTTGGGTGTCTCTAATCTATGTGCTAGTATGTGAGACTGCTAACGTTTCCCTATTTAAATTCAAGTACTTTCACATTGCTGATTGGACACCCAGCCCTCCTGGCAGCCTGTCTGTTACCTGCCCTTACATTTGTGCAAATTAAAAACCAGTCATGACATACTGGCTGATAATATTATCTCTGCAGCCTTGGAGAAAGAGCTGTAGAAAGGAAACAGGTTAAAACAGTTATTAACAGTTATCTTAATAACAGCCTTGTTATTAAGATAGCTATTTCTGGAAACAGAGGAGGCAGAGATGCTTCTGATGTAGGTAAATTCCACATAATTCCAACAGAGATGAAGAAAAAACTGTGAAGTGACTGTTTCAAGTAACAGTGACAGCCACTAGTTTTGCACTGTTTTATACTTCCTTTTCCACAGAGAACAGTGTTCTCATGCCCCTTGTTACCCACATATATCCTTTTAATGCTAAACAACTACAGATTTACTGTTTTAGGAAAAGGCACTAATGATTCAAGGGAATTCAGAAGATTTGCTATTTGGGTATTTTTGTGTACAAGCCCTTTTTGCATGTAATTAGTACAAATTGCCAAAGTTAATGTTTGATACATTGACTAAAAATAGCATGAAGCTTTGTTTTTCTCATTCAGCTTTGCAGCTGAATATTTGTGTACTGACCATTTTTTTCCTTTTCCTTCTTTTAAATCTTTTTTTTTTTCCTGTTAGAGTTTTTGTTGTTTTTCTTTTTTTCCAGTTATAAGAATTGATGTAGAAAGCTTGATTTCATTACATATAATTAAAATGAAAATCTCATGGATAAAAAGCCATGCTACCATACATACTTTTGTCTTCTCTCTTATTACAGTATCCTGTGCTTTTCTCTGTCTCCCAGTATAAATGTTTGCACACATAAAAATGTTAACATACCTATAAAGTACTGAGATGTTTCACTCAACTTTGAATGCAATCGAAGATTAAAGCTCAATAAAGTGCTTTAAAAACAAGTCATCATGCTTTTAAAGGAGCTTTGCCAAGCTAAGTCTTGGCATTTTTTCTCCCCACTAACAGCAAGCAAGTGGCTTTTGGGGGCCTTTGCCTCCCAGGAGTGAATGCCACTGGGTACTGCGTGAGTGAGATGGAGACAGAGCTGTGGGTATTGTGATAACCTAGGAGCAGGTTCTCACAGAGATGGTGCACCACAGTAGGTGTCAGGTTTATACCTGTTTTCAAAGACAGTCTTTCAAAAAAGACTGCTGAAACCTTACCTTTTAATGTTTAGCATGCAAGGGAAATGAGATAAAAATAGAAAGGTAAAATTGCCCAGAAATCTTGAGCCAATAAGGAAACACAAACCATTTATTTAGTGTCGGTGAGTCCATGTCATTGTATATGAACAAATATGTAAAAGACCTTTATTAGATAAGAGAAATCTGTCAGGGTTCTGAGGCTTAGACTGTAAATAATAAGCTGAAAGCAAATACAATATCTAATCCAAGAAAAGCATTTTTCATAGCTTTGAGAGGAATCATTTCATAATTAAGGAGTTAAAATCTATTCTGTTCTTAAATTGCATAAATAAGAACCTGACCAATGACAATTCTCAGCAAAGTATTTATATATATATATATGTATGTATACATATTAAATATGTGTTTGCCTGACTAATATCTGTTATGGAATGTAATTAAAATTGTGGTTCCTTTTTAAACCATTAAATTATTAAAAAGTAGTTTTTATTTAATATAAACATATCTAAAAGCAGTCAGACCATCAGAAAAAGTACAGTTAAGTCTTTCAGTGACAGGATACCCCTTTAAATGAATCACAAGTGAAAATTTAAGGTAGTGGCTTGAAAGATTTTCTGGATGTTACCGGTTGTGTGTCCTGTATGTTTCTGAAACCAAGTAGAAAAGACACAAAGGTTATGTGGTATTTTTTCTTTTTTACTTTTTTTCTTTTTTTTTTTTTTAAGATGGGAAAACACTGCAGTTGACTATTCAGTTGAAAGCCTAATCCTATAGACATATGTGGCCTCATTACACAGGCTGGAGGTCCAAGACTCAGCACCAGAGCCAACACATAAAAATGACCATTTGATAAATGAGAACCAGACAGAAGAAAAGAAGCTTTCAAATGTTGAGAATTTGTTAACCTTCTCTAATGCTTTCTTTCAGCTAATTTTTACCAGTAAGGAATTAAGCTGATATGGAAAGTTGATATGGAAAGTTGGGGAGAAGAAGATGATGATAGCTGAAGAAGCTGAAGCTTTGGTTTTTTTTCTCATTGTGCAATCAGAAAAATAGGATCATCGAAGCTGGTTTTTCACGTTGAAGTTTCAACCAAACCTCGAAAAATCCCTCTTTTCATCTGAATCACATACAGTGTAATTTCTCAAGCTTTCAGGACCTTCTTTCCCCACCAAATGACAAAACAAAAATGAAACCAGCATTCTCATTTTTGTTTTGTTTTCCCTATCAATAATAAGACAAGAGTTCGGGAGGATCAGAACAGTAGTAACTATTCCCAGTGAAATAAACTCACCATTCAACATTTTTTTTTTCCCCCTTAGGTTTTTTCAGAAGTTTTAGGAAGAGAGATGTCTTGTTCTCTGTTGGAAAAATACCATGATCCCAACACAGACCTGGATGAAGCGTTGTGTGTCAAACCAAACATTGTTCTAAGGAACTTGTTTCATTCTGTCAAGTAAGTTCTGATTCTCTATAGAAGTTGTCTGCCTAGGTGAGTTTGATATTTGACATGATACAACGGGAAGTGATCTTCAGCTCTTGTTATTATTTAATGGAATCTACTTCACCTGTTTATTGGGTCTGTATAATGGAGTTAAGTGCATGTGTTTTTGGCTTCATGAAAAAGGGTATGTGCTGTTGTAAAAAAATGTGCTGTTGGACAGAACAGCAAATGCTTTATTTACTTACTTTTTATTACTGGAGGATGGCTTGGGGAACATAAGTGGTTTATGCCACAGGTCAGAATTCATGCATGTGGAGCTTTACTGTTTGCAGAATCCTTCTGCTCAGCCAACAAATGAATTATTCCCACAACAAGATGGAATAAGTTGACAATATGCTTCTGCTGCCTTTGTCTTGGCTTTGTTTTCTCAGTCACTAAATAAGGCAATGAAAGACAAATGGTCTTCACTGGTATGGGCCAGTTAAAAGAGAGCTAGGATGAATCGCTGGGAGTAGGCAAGTCTGGCAAGGACTCTCCGTTTTAGTTTCTTTAGTCCTGAGGTCCCACCTCCCAGCACTGAGTATCTGGAGTCAGTCAACCATTATTGAATCCCAGCTTCAGTGTTTAAAGCTCGTAGTATGAATATGTACGTTACTGTAACCAACAGTATTACAAAAGACAGTTATCAATATATACAGTTTTGAAACATACTATTAAGACAAGTGACTAGGAAAGAACATGAATTGTGATTATTAAAGCAGCATATGCATCTTCTAAGCCAATTGGAAAATGCTAATATTTTGCTTGAGCTCCTCAAGTGATTTTCACAAGTAGTTTAAGACCATAAGTGAAGCCAGGAATTAACTTTCAACATAAGTGCATAAGTTGCTAAACCGAAGTAGGTGGAATGAGTGTCATCTTTTTGGCTTGGGTACAAATATATCATGTGATGGGTTTGCACACAGTGCAATGCACTGTATAATTGTTTGGATGACTGTTTGTCCATAGGATTTTAATTATTCATTTTCTATTATACTAATTCAAGGGTGAGAATGTATGAAGGAATTCCATGTATTTTCGCATTGTACTAAAAAAAAAAAAACAAAAAAGAGATAATTCCACAAAGGGGCTGTAACTAAGGGAATTCTCCCCTTCTTCTCTGGTTAATCCAGTTCCTATAAAGGAGATATTATTTGCTATACACCTGTATTAGGAGATAAAGTCAATCAGAAGACTGAAATGGTTTCCACACATTATTACAGATTGTAATGGTTCTACTGGGTAGCACACATTTTAAAATTGCTGTGCCTTTTTAACAAGCTAGTGAACTTTTAAGGACATAAAACCCTGTACCAAAAGTGCTGAAGCAAAGCAGGAATACCATTGTGATTATCTTCTGAATGTTTACAAAGAATGACTGAATTTACAAGTTGTTTATGACTATAACATCTGAATGTCTGGTGAAGGATTGGCTCCACAAATTGATTTTTATAAGATGATTAGATATTACCCCTAAGTGATGTTTATTTGTCACTGATGATGCAATTCTATGGTAGCTCCTCTGGCACTATTACTGTGTGTTTTTTGTTATTATATTTTAGTAGATTTTCATTTGCAGGAAATTTTTACTTTTAGCTACTTTACAGTTTTCTTTCAACTGAAGTACACTGCTATAGAAACCTCTGACAAAATTAAACAACAGTGAAAACCACAGATGCAAGCCGCTTCAGTAGTTCCCAGGAAAATGTTCCTCATTTGCACATACCAGCCTGTGAATCCCTGATTGTTTGCCTTTTTGTTTTTTTTTTTTCTTTTTTAAAGGTACTTTAAAACAACTATCTGTATTGAAAACACATAGAAGAATTGATAACTCATTACAGGATAGTCTCCTGGTTTAATGCCATGCTGTTCATACAATGACTTTGCTGGGGGGTATCCTTGTCTGAAGAACATGAAATTAGGCCCAAGGTAATCTTTAAACTAATCCAAAGCCATAGAAATAATTACTAATTTACAAATAGAAGTATCTGTGCTGATATGCTTACCTCTCTTAACTTGTCACTGTTGAAGATTTTTAAATGCGAGAACATGATATGGCAACCCTTAACTTCTGACCACATTTTTTTTTATTAGAAAAGTGTAAATCAACTGTCTTCTTAACTAAATGCACTTAAGAAGCTGAAGTCCTATCATTTCTCACACTTCTCGCATCCTCTCCATTCCACATTTACAGCCAACAGTACTTAATGCCATATGAAATGAATAGCAATAACCATTTGACTCGCCCCAAAAAATCTATGGTATTTATTAAAGCCCAAAAGTCTGGAATAACATCTTAGCTATTGTTAAGTTTCTTTGCTTACACAAAACATCTTGATGCAACAACAGGTGTTACAGAAAGTTATTATTCAGCAGCAGGAACAGTTTGCCCATCCCTTGCAGGAGATTTTTCTATCTCTAATGTATTTACAATGATTTGAGGACTTTAGAACACAAGAGGTGTAGTGGCAAGGATTCCTGGCAGGTGTGACATGAATGGAAATAGAGAAGGTACAACAGATCTTAATTTCCAGAATAATTATACGGTAATATTCATTTCTGCATTGCCTATAAATCGCACCTAAAGCAGCAGGACCAAATTCAGTGGCAAAAAGAATATGCGTTCCATCAAAATATTATGATAGCAGCAATGCTGATGATAACAGAAATCCAAAAAGAAAGTAATGAAGTACAAACTAAGCTGAGTAAAGTTACATGTGCAAAGCCAGGGGTCTCCCCTTGTTTCCCATAAATGCCTTCAGCTTCAGGACTGTACCAGGCAAGCCTGAGCTTTCTGCAACAGTCATAGCCTGAGCCCAAGTTTTATAAGTATTTGGGGACATGCCATTCTGGTTCACCATTTGTCAGTTCTGTTTGAAGGCAGAGAAGTGCTCCCTCCCTTCTCCTCCCTGGTTATGCCCATGTCATTGCTCTCTTCCCACCTACCGCCAGGGAAAGGATGTTTCTGCAGCTTTTCTGGTGATGTCAATCTCTAGAGATGACAGATGGGAAAAGGCTGTAGTCTACAGTGCTTCCAGAAAGATCTGCAGGAAAATGCCAAAAAAGTTCCCAATAGTCATGTCAAAGGAATCCTATATCCACTCTACAGTAGAAATCACAAGCCTTTATTTAAACAGATAAAAGGTTTGAAATAATGATGGGAATTCAAGAGGAAAGCCAGGATGAGTATTAGGACGACAAAATATAGCTTTCTTTTTCTGCCAATATCCTGTAATGAAGAATTCAGTTCTGAATTTATTTTCAGGGGGATTAAAGATCAAAAATACAGGTGATGGACTGAGCAACTGTAAGTAAAAGGCGCATCCAGCCCAGACAGCCCATCAGCAGTAGTCTGACGGCTGACAGATGTGGGGAGTCTTTCCAAAGCAGTGAGCACAACTGGCTGCAATGCCTGCCAGCATCCAACTGCTCTCACTGAGAAATATATCTTTCAAAAATTTAATGTCTCTGCCCTGAGCCAGTGTAGAGAGCAATGAGCTAAACTGGTGTCTAAGGACAAATGGCTTCTTATCACACATTTTAAAGTAACGTGTAATTGTTTTATTTGATTGTGGTTTTATTACTGGTTGAATCTCTCTGTGTCTCTCAGACTACTGAAAGACACAGCAGGATTACACACTAGCAGACTATCAAAAGTATTGAGCAATTCCTATCATATGGCATTTATTTACGTGTAGATTTTTGAAATGCCTTACTACATTAGGTGTCAAACTTTCTGGAACTTTTCTGCCCTACTCAGGAACCAAAAAAGACCCAAAAATCTGAACTCAGCACTGATTACTGTGCCATCCTAAAACCTCTCACTATACCAAACAGCAGCCCTGCAACCCTGTTTGACCAGGCACTACCCATCTACCTTCCCTCCCAGCATTTTTGCAGGCTCAATAATATGACAACTAACAACATTTAATTTTCCTGTCAGATAACATGGCTCCCTGGAGAGGGTAAATAGGCCAGTTGGACATGGCAAAGTGAATGTATCATCTTGGTTTTCCTCCTGACAGTATTCTGTACGTCATTGTTCTGAATTTTCAGCTCTCTAGCACAGCAATGATACAACTTGATTAGCCTAGCAGCTGTCCTTAGGAGGAAAAGGACGAAAGAGATCATATCCCAGCCTTCTAAGTGACCAGTTTAAACTTTTAGAAAGATGTCTGGGTTTTCCACCATGAATGCATATAGCGAACTTGCTGAAAAAGCTTCATTGTAGGTAAACTTGACATCAATTTTCTGCATCTGGGAAGAAGGTAAGGTAGGTTCCTGTAGGGTAATTTGTGGGCAATCATTTCAGAAATTTATAACCTTATAGTACAGACAGTTTTTGTGTTTTGTTTTTTTTTTCCTTCCCTCTCTATTCGCTTTTTCTCCTTGTTTTTCTCTATTTCACTGGTACATTTCTGAAAATAAAAAATTTGCATAGGGAGAAACCTGGATAACAAAGCTTATTGTTTCTGTAATCAGCTTGTGAAGTCCTAACCTTGTAGTCCTTGAGTAAACAAAACTGGGGTGGCATGGAAAGGCTGAGCACTAGGCATGTATTACTTTGGTGTAACCTCTGGTAGAGGTACTACCTCTACTTGGATATTAATAATGCACATAGACTCTGCTTGATTAATTAGGGAACAATAACCTCTGTATGCAATACAGACAACAGCAATATATATATGAGCATATGCGTTACCCAAGTGTTCATTCTGCAAATGAGTGCTAAACCCTCAAAGAGCATCTTAGTGTGATTTTAGATAAAACCAGAATGATGCATTAGGTGTTTAACCGCATTAAATACAGTTTTTCCTGTTTACATAATGATATGCTTTGTTTATCTTACAAGTGTTGTAAAAATATAGTTAGTAGTCATAAATATAGTCCTGATAAAATGATACTACTTTCCAGGACTGCTAATCTGTGTTAATGCTGCTTCAGTATGGGTCCTGTAACAGCTGTTAGAATTTTGTCCCCTGTAGGTCAGAGAGAGAAGATGGGAAAATCCTTAATAAAATGTTGTTAGAAGCTACAGGTGGGAAATAAAGAAGCTCTTGTGACCTGTAATCTTATTCCCTCATAAAGTCACAGAGTGCACAGCAGCTTCTGTGGCTGAAATTAGACAACACGCTAGCGGCTTTTCAATCTCAACTTTTGCAGTTCAGTTATATCATTTTCAGTGAAGAACAAATGAAGGATACAGCAAGCACTGCCCCTGACCTTCCTTGCTGTTTTTAATAAGCACATTCAACAGCATGAGCTTCCCTGTCTTAAATGAATTACTATATATCCATGTATTGGAAAGAAAGTATGGTAGTGTTTATCTTCTGTATACATTCTACCATCAGATTTTAATTAACTCTCAGCCTCAGGTAAAGAAAATATGCTAATTTTAATAGTCTTATAATTACTGTGGGCCAGATTCCACCACCCAGCTGCTGACTGTTGCCCAGTACTGCACAGAGCCTCACTAGCCTCAATGGGACCAACCAAAGAGAACAAATCCACTGCCTTCAGAATTTCCTTTCATAAAACAGGATTTCAGGAAAGATGCAATGGAAAGATGCAATAGGTAGAAATCAAGACTGAGGCAGTGAATGAATTATCTATTACCAAAAATGTACTATACTATGGAAAAAAGTCCATTGCAGGGGAGTTGGACTAGATAACCCTTAAGGTTCCCTTCCAACTCAAACAATTCTAAGTTTCTATGATAATTTTTAAGTTTTAAATATGTTATAATCATTTTCCCATGACTAGATTTTGTTATTGTTTCATGTTTATATGGACAAAACACACTCTTTGGAGACTGTGACTCTTGCAGGACTCTTCTTTCTTCTCATTCTTTCCTTGTGGTGCTTCTTTTGCCTTTCATCCAACTATAGCACTGAGTATGAAATGAATATTTTTTTTCCATTGCCTTTATTAAAATCAAGCAAACAAGAAACAGCAGTAAATGAGAATATACAGGGAAAAATGCAGCTCTGTTCACTTTGGTAGTAATCTTTTATTATTATTTTTATCAGAGTACAAAACAACTTGTTTAAAAATACTCAGTCAGTGCACTATAGAAAACAATCAAATATTTACCACTTGAAAGCCATAATAATTTGTTTAAATACAATTACAAGCAATTACTTAGTAAAATGATAGAGGAGTGCTGAAATATGATATAGAACGGTATAATTAATTGGTTCCAGATGCAATGAGTTGTCATTTCTGAAAATTTAATGTCATCGAGGCTCTTTTTCCAATAGCACAAGGAGCACTATTGCTAATAGACTTCAGAGCTTGAAATAAATAAATCTTTGGAATCCTGTTGCATCTCTTGGGGTGTGACATTTGACAGTCTTTTATAGCGCAGAACGAAACAAGTTTGTGAGCTGGAATTCAATTGTGGTGTATTGATTCCTTGCATCAGTCATTATTCCCTGCTGATTGACAGCTGAAAATTGGTTACGTTAAGTATTTCATATGTTATATTGGCTGACATTTGCTTGCCTGCTCCTGTGTCAATATTGTTGTAAAGATCTCCAGCTCTATGAGATAGCAATATACACTGACTGTGGCTTTTGTGTGATGTTCCAGTGTTTTTCCTGACATAATTTAAGACATATTAAAAACCAGCAGCATCTTCCCTCTTGAGAAGCTTAATGCCAATATTATTGTCTTCCAAGGGAAGATCATGTATGCTCATAATCGGGTGCTAATTTCCACCCATACGCTCATGTTTAGGCATTAGGCACTATAACTGTAAAATTGAGCCTGCTTGATTGATTCATGTCAAGCCTCATCTCGGCTCCTGCAGTGGAAGTCATCCAGCTGACCCTTTTTACACTAAAAGAAGAGATTTGTGTTCCTTTCTTTCACCTGGAACCATCAAATTGACTGAATAATCTGTAATACATTAGTGCTGACATTTGTTAGGCAAGAATTAAACAAGACACAGTAATCATTCTCCTGAATAAAAATTGTGTTTGATTTCCAGCGGAGTTCTATTAAAAGGACGGCAGAGACCCATCTCCTCCAAAATGGGAAATGGTGAATATTTTCTGTGCTAATGAACTGAATTAACCCTTTAATGACAGATGGATAACGCCTAGTCACTCCTAACAGAAACTGCTGAGTTTCTGAAGGAGTTGTGGGTCCTGAGCCTGCCCGCAAAACTACACTGAGCTCCCTGGAAATCCTTCACATTTACATTCAAGGGCATGCATAATGAAGTTTGACTATTTTCATAAATACAGATAAAAGGGAGAGCTAAGGCTATTCTACAGCTAGGGCTGACCAATGGCAGGAAAACCAGATCCTGAAGTTATTAGAACATAATTCCCTAAATACTGAATAGTAAATACAGTCAACTTAAATTATTACTAACATGGCATTGATTCCTGTCTCCTCCATAACAATATAAAGCATGAAGTTGGTGCTTTATATGAAAGTCTGTGTAGATGTATTGACATACAGCTCATGTGGCCAGTCTGATCTAATATCATTGAAGTCCCAGTGTTTTGACAATACAGAGGAAGCACATTCTGGAAATGGGCTTTTTCCTTCCACCAGCATGCCTGCGAGAGTAAGGGAGCATCATTGTTGTGCTGACGTGACCCTGGGATACACACAGAGCATTGCCTTAGCACAGAGGTGTATGGACAGCATAAGTAAATAAATGACATGAAAGTGGGGAAACAATCCAGGAAGAAAAAGATCTGAAGCAGGTTGCTTGTGCTCTAAGCAAATGAAAATAGGGACCTAGTTGAATTCAGCTTGTTGGGATCCTCAAAGATGGTGGTACTGCTGCTACAGCAGCAAGCTTACATTTTCCCTTTGCTTTGAGCTGGGTAGCACCAATTTAACTCAAAACAGAAAATGTGGTAGGAATCACTGTTCATTAAAAGCAGGCTTGTTACCACCTGAGGCCTTTAAAGGAGCAGGTGAACCTGGGTTGGTATGTGCAATCAATCTGCATGGTGGCACCTGCTGCTTGTTGTATTTAAAGCAGGTGCCTGACAAAGGAATTTTTTCAGGAGGGCTCTTTGCTGCCTTGGGTGGCTGGAGATAGTGTTCATTTAGCAAGTATCTTGGTGGGAGTGGGAGAATGTGGAATTCAGGATGAGAGTGCTCAAAAGAAACTCCTTGAAATAGAAAGAGTGACAAAAGGAGTTAATTGAGACCCTGATGGATGCCAGCTTTTGCTTGTGGTAAACAGTACAAAGTCTGCAGAGATACACCTGAGCCTTCCAGGAGGGATGTTGCTGCTGGTGAGTTGCCTGGAAAGCTTTCTGATAGAGATGTGGGCTTTGTTGTGGTATCCTTGTTCTTAGTCTTATCTGTCTCAAGGGAGGGAGGGTGGCTCTTGATCTAGCCCCATTTCTCTGTGGCTTTTGCTTTAGTAAATGCTATCCCTTCCAGCGATACTTCTCTGTAGACTGATCCAAAATCATCCCCTGCCTGGAGCAGGATTTCTTCTGCCTGAGTGCTCTTGCCCGGTTATTCCTCTGGTATTGTCTGGGAAGCTGTGGAGTTGATGCAATGTTGCTCAGTGTGTGTGATCCTACATGTTCTCTACTGGTGGATCTGCTTCACTTATAATTCCACATTTTGATGTGCTTTCTAGTTTCTGTAACAACCCCTGCTGAATATCCTCTTGCTTTTGTAAAGCATAGCGGAACAATTATTCCAGTATAGTATCCTTCTTAACAATAGAAGAATCATGTAGACACAACAAAGTGTACCAAATATCTGAATAATACCTGTCTTCTACATTTTTCTACTAGTTTCTGAGCATTTGCCTTCCCTCTTTCTGTAGTACAGAAGTATCTGGATTTGATTCCCAAAACACAAATTTTTTAGTATTACTTGCTCTCAGACTTGTAATTTCCCCATTTAAATTTCAATTATGGAACAAACAATCCCAGCCTTATTTCTTGTGCCATGCAACTCATTAAATGTTTTGAATATTTCATAGCTCAAAACTGGTCATGTTAATCTATGAATATATTGTTATAAATAACTAATAGGTGTATAATGAATCATGGCTATGGTTTATGGAAGATTAATAGATAGGAAAACGTATGAATAGTACTTCACAAGGGGAAACACTGAACCATTAGCTCTTCTATCCAAGGCACATAAACATAACCAGTGCTTTCTTTCTGCACTACATTTAAATCAGGTTTTCATGGGGAACTATAGCTTTGAAATGAGTTAGATTGGTTTATGGTGGCTGTGTGTGACATTGTAGTGTTTTAGGATGCAGATGCTGAGTAAAGTGAATCTCTGCATATTCTCAAGTGCTTAATTATGAAAAGATAGGTGGGGGTAGGGGAAGTGTTGAAATCTGTGAAGACAGATGAAATGAAACACCTGATTTTTATTCTTAAGTTGAAGGTACAAAAAGACAAAATAATTAGAGAGATATGAAGAATTCAGTATGCGATATTTTAAAATAAACTAAACCAGTAAATGATGGCAGGCTATCTTTTGGACTGGAATTTTTGAGCCTGTTTTCTAAGGTTTACGTCAAAAGTTTGAAGTTTGAATGTGTCACAGGATCCCAATCATAGCAGTGTTCTGGTATTTTTGTTGAAATGTCTAGAATCAATCTCTGCCAAAAATAGATTTTTCCAGAGTGCAAAAATCACATAGCTACAGCTGAGTCATCAGGGAAATCAGTGATGATGGGTGTTGGGAACCAGCTGGCAAAATCAAGCTACTGCAAAGCCAGCAGGTCACCTTCAAAGTAGACGTGCAGCAGGCACAGCACACAGAGTTGTGTGCACAGTCAATTCAATGAAAACTCAGTCCACAGGAAAGATAATATAAAGCAATACATACACAGATCACTGGTGAATATCTTTGTTTTTGTAACAAGAGTGTACACTACTTGCTCAGGTGTTTTTGTGTGTAGCAATATGGAGCTTATTTTTTTTAACAAAGATTTTTCAACAACTGTGCACAGCTACATCAGAGTCAGTAGAGTTCCAGACAATGTGTTATTAGCAATAGAAGAAAAGGTGCTGGCAAAGAAATTTAAAACTTAGGATTTACAGCAATGAGGATATTCTCATTCTGGACTGGGATCTGCATATGTGAAGACTTCTTTGTATTAGTGTTGATAAAGGGAGAACTAGAAAAAAGTGTATGCACAGAGTTGATTATTGAAATGGACAGGTGCTAAGTGCATAATGGGAAGTGGGACTTAGTAACCTTAAGTAATTCATGCTGAACAGAACTTCTCACAGTCCGATGTTAACACAGTTTTTGATAACGTCCAACAAGTATGTTACTGCAATGTGTTTTTGAAAGGAATGGTTCAGCTCTTATTGCTTTAGGGGATTTGATTGGTCATGGATTTTGGTGGAAAATCACAGGTGTCTCAGAGCTATAACTTTGTGGATGGGTAGGCAGAAATTAGTTTCTTCTTGCACTAACAGATTCTCTTACAGAATAAGTAAGACTTGAACTGATTGAGAACTCCTGATGAGTATGGTCAATTTCTGTCTTTGAATTTTGTTCAATGTTAGGAAAATGAGCATTTCGAACATCTTCAAAAATATTGAAGAAATGTGTTATTTGCTTACTAGAGTAAGGCTGTAGTAGTTAATGCTCAGGGATGCAATTAAGTAGTCTAAAATTATTGGCTTTTCTTGTAGTGTAGAAAGGTCTCATATTGTTGCTAAGCTTTTCTGGTTTCCTCTCCTGATACAGTTTATTGCTAGAAATAGCTACTTCTGCTAGTCAAGCCTCAGTTGTGATCCTGCACGTCCCTTATGATTGAAGTTTGAAAGTAGACCACAGAAAACTTGAAAAAAAGACTGCTGAAATGTAACAAAATTAAAAATTTTAAATGCTCAAACTCAAGCAGGAATGGACTGAAAACAATACATTTATTGAGGTATATAGTGTGGTGGTGGTTGTTTTTGTGCTTAAAAGCACTTCTAGTTCAGTGCAATTTGTCATTTAATGCCTTCTTTTTCATTCATGTCACTTTGGATCTTCTTTGCCAGGAGGTCATAGTGTTGTATGATGTGCAAGTGGTTGTACACTTTCTGGGAAATTTGATATATGTAAAGATTAAAAAAATCTCTAATTCCATGAANCTGTTGTGTGTAACTTTTGAAGCCAGGAGAGGAAAAGCAGGACATAATAAAATGACTTACTGAGGAGGCTGCTTTCCTTCTGGTGTAACACCAAGAGAGCTGAACATCAGTGCCAATAAATTATGAGGTTATTCACAAGAAATTTTGCCTCGAATAAAAGAGTTTGACCCTCATTTTGTTACTGTTATGATGGCAAATTCGAGGGAAACCATCAAGGGAATCTAAGGTATTATTGGGGGGAAAATATTAAAAATGGTAAACATTAAAAATGGCCTCTTTACCTCGTAGTGTTACATATGATGAAAGCAGCTGAGTTCTTGGTATTATACAATGGTTTTAAAGAGAGAATGTTATGTTCTTCTAGTCCAATTTCTGCTGTGCTCTTGTCACAACTGTTACCATGCATGTTGGCCTTGAACAATTTGTAGTGCCTCCTATGTGACAAATGGGAGTTGATACAAGAACAAGACAAATATCTATGAAAAATAGCAAGTGATGAACTTGACTCAGTAATACTTTCTGTAAGCGTTTATGAGAATGTTTTTGTTTGCAAGAAACTCTTTGTGGTGTATCCCTGGACACATGCAAGGTTTTTTGCCATAAACCTTTGCAAGGCAATCTCAAGTTCCCTACTCCTGTTTATAAAAGGTTCAATCAATTGATCCAGGAACAAAAGGAATAGTGTGTGTCTTAGGTAAAGAGTTATCTACCAGACAGCATGTTACAAACAGGACAGCAGTTATGCTTTATGAGAAAGCTTAAGTCTTTGGCTAAATTGGATTGGATTATCAAGGCATGGGTTTTGACCACCCAGAATAGCAGATCTGTAGGTTGGGCCATTCTATGAACTGACTCCATACCTTTGAGGTGGAAACAGTCTTGGTTCCCTACCAGTAGCAGTCAGTGCAGTCTAATGTATGCCTTTTATACCCAAAATTAAAAACAGTTAATTACTGTAAGAAATGGTCTATAGTGTAGGCTAGAGCTCAGAGCTGTCTCAGCAGTCTGCAGGCTCGCGTTAAGTGCGAGTTAACCAGTTGTTTGTGGGCTGTGCTTAGTGTGTTGATACTTGAATGGGATTGGTCCCAGGCATGCCGAAGTTGATGTTTACTTTTGAAAAAGTAGGTACTAAAGTAAATAATTTTACTGCTATCTTTGGAATATTTTTCAACCAATGACTATCTCCCTGTTTGAGTGTGGATATACTCAGTTCCTGGTGGTTGCTAGTATACTGTACTGTAAGCCTAATGCTATGGCTTATGGCCAGCCTCTGGAAAATGATGATAGACGTGAGTCCTGCACTGGGATATGTCTTGGCATGAACAGGTAACCACTGTGACCCTATTTGAGCTCTGGGAGTTTTAACAGGGGTATTCAGATACAAAAATCCTGTGTGTTGTGATACTGAGTTGGTTCCTGGAGACTCCTTTGGCTGATGCGAAGGTCGGCTCTGGGTGCCTGTTTCATAGTACTCACAAAGCAACAGATTTGCCCAGTAAGATTACTGGCACAAATTCAATTAGATTAAAGCTCAAGAACTGCCATGGAGAGAAAGTCAGCTCTGTGACCACATTTGCACACATACCATTTCCGTGGTGTGTTCCCTCCACCAGCTGCAGCTCAGGATGTGCCAAATACTTCAAGTGCAGGAGTTTGAGTACAGGCAGGAGCGGTGCATTTGGGAGAGACTATAGGACAAGAGCAGAGACAGAGCATGAGGAGAGTGGTTTCGGGAGGCAGCATGATGGGCGTTGTACCTTTCCCCAAAGGTTAATGACTCAAGCTTCTCTCCTGAAGCACAGAGCATTCGGGTTCTCTACATACTGGTGATTGCACGTGCCATTTTGTTATCCCAAGAGATGTTTTCTCAACGTGTGTTTACAGCAGAGCACTATTCCAGAGAAGTCTATGCACTGCAGTGTGCATATGTTAAAATGTGAGCAATGTGTGCAATAGTGTTCTTGGCCTAATCCAGGGTTGTTAATTTTGTGTTTTTAGTGGCATTGCTAGTATTAAATAAATAAAACTTAGTTCTGATACTTGATTTCTTCCAGAAATATTAGAAGCATTTAGTAACTTAACTCAAACTTTGTACTTTAATCTCTAAAAGGTAGCATCACTTTTCCTCATGTTTTTGTCAAATGAAACAGAACCAATCCACCCTCAGTTAAAGAGCAAAATGATTCATTGTCATGGATTACAAGTCCTACTTATGCTAAAGATTTATCTTGTCATCATGCTGAAAGACTATTTCAATTAATGTTGCTTGCACTTGCCATGTAAGCTGCTGAGGGTGATGGGTCTGAATTTCCATAGTTGCTATCTGATAGCCAGTACCAGTCACTGAAAATTTAACAGGTCATTCAATGCTAGTCAACAAAAGACCCATGAAGCCTCATTTCACACTAATTACTACTTAGCATATGTACATAAATTGATTTTTAAAAATTCTCAGGGACTTCCCTGTGCTTGAATCCAGCCACATGTGTCTCTGTAGCCTGGAGACTGCTCCAATAGCATCCCTGCCATGCAGGTCCTCTCTGCTGTGGAAGCCAGTGCCCCTGGACCAGACCTGCTTAGGTGTTATTTAAACCTCCTGTGTCCAAAATTGGATCTTAGCTCTTGAACTGGAAATATGTACTCTAACACTCTTTTCCTGCTTGTTTTGAATGCTCTGATGCTTTGTTGAACTTTTCAGTGTTTCTTACCTTTCCAGTGACTGACTTGTGCTATGGATGTTTGCCTAACACCTCAGATGTTTTCTTTGCAACGGGAGAATTTGGTTTTATTGTTTGTTATTGACTTAAAATATTACTATTTTACTGCTAAGTGTCAATCTTGAGGTTTTAAAATATCCATTAAATTGTTCTTTTACTCAATAGTTTTAAATATGAGGTGGCTTTTTAAGAGAAACAATAACAAACTCAAGACAAAATAGCATGAAAACACATTTTGGGGTCCTATACCATAACTTTTAAGTAGATCTCTGGTAAACTGGGACAACTGCAGGGTACAAATAATGCTTTGTTCTTACAAGGAGGGAATATTACCCTTTTTTCTTGATTTTTTTTTTTTTCTGTTTCTAAATTGCCATGAGAGCAAACTCGCCTCCAGCGACTGGCTGGCTAAGCATCCTCAGTCTATCTCCTGAGTGTCACCTGCTAAGGTGAGGAGTCTGAAAATGCCCGGACACATTATGTATGGGTGGCCTTTTGTTTATAACAGACAAAGGCAAAATCCTCTGGATTACTGGAAGATATCGTATGACACACAAGATGGAGTTACTATTATTCTTTTCTAAGACATATTGTGTTTCCCTTGGGCAGAGAAAAAGTGCAGCCAATCCTGGGAGGGTAGCGCCTATTAAAGATTTATGCAAGCCTGAATTATTTGACTTTAAACTTTTTTCTTTTAATAAGAGGGATGCTTTCTTTAGGTGCAGCGTACTGAAGTAGATGGTATCACTGGTAATCCTTGGCTTAGGCACAGAGCTCCTAAATGGTTTGAATTAAGTAAAAGATGAGACTGTGTGGTTCCCCCTCCCTTCCTTTTTTTTTTTTTTTTTGTTTCTGAATTTAAGGTTTCACTGCAAAATTTTCCATTGAAGTAGCAATTTGGTGGGTTTTTGCCCTCTCTGAGAAAGTCATCTTTTAGGCATTTTCACTCTGTGAAAACAGCTTTGAAGGTGTTGAACTGTGTAAATGTTATATTAACATTTTCCTTTGCAATTATAGACATTTACTTGCTCTTGTTGAAATAGCTCTTTCAAGGGGAAGGGAGGAAAGCAGGAAGTGAAAGCACACAGAAATGAAAAAGTAGCCGTGTGCTCAATTTAATTTTTGAAATCAATCATTTCAGCTTCTAATTTACACTTCTCTGAGATGGTGGTTAAGGATAGACAAACAAAGAATACTGGAAGAAATTTCATTTTGTTCCTTTGTTACATTAGATTACTTAATTTTTACATGTTTGGTTTGCATATGGAAATTTTTCCAATGAGTACCCTTCTTTGAATTGTTAACTGATCCCGAGGAAAGCTCTGGGAGGCTCATGTCCATCAGCCTGTAATTCACAAATCACAAAAAGGCAAGCAATTGCCCGAAATAAAGATGACAAACAATGAGAATTAGCCATTAGGCCAGAGGGCTTCAAGCTCCTGTGGCTTGATTAAATCAAATCTAGAGTGCTTAATTCAAAGTGGCAAATGATCCTTCACAAAAAAGCCCTATATAATCTAATACAAATTATAATCTTCTTATGGGTTCTTAAAACATCCAATGTACTTAATGGAAGAATTTTTTGTCTGTGGCATTCCACTGGGTCATGCTATAGTTCGTATGTAATGTGATAATTTGGGGTTACTTCTATAGAACTTGGATTAATCTCTCCTAACTTACTTTCATAATACACTGTATTTCATATTTTACACATCAGTATTTATTACTTGAATACACTTTAACATATCATTATTGTACATATAGCTAAATTAAGATGATTAAGAGCTATCGACATTTTAGCTTTTCCAGTTATTGAGGCAGTGGGTTTCTTTCTCTTATCAGTGTCTATCATTTCAACTGAATTTTTTCTTCAAGTCTGTGCCAGAAGCATATCTGTGTTGTAACTGTTGCTCAGCAACTGTGATCTCTTCACTAGGTCTGACAGTTGCTTTCTCTCCAGGAGAGCAGAGATGCAAGAAGGACAGATGCATTGATCCTCAACACATTATCAGATCTTGTCACACACCCACTTTGAAAAGCTGATAGCATCTAATAATCTTACTCAAAAGCTCATTTTACACATCGTTGAGCTTTTACAGTTAAAGTTAGAAAAATGCATTATCTTGTTATGTCATGGCAGGGTGGTCAATAATTAGGCCACCTTTCACCAAAAAAAAAGAAACCTATGTAAACCCATATTTTATTTTGTCCCACTTAGAAACTTCATAAACATTAATGTCTCCATCAGTACTCATCTGTGATCTACATCTCAGTTCTTCAGACCTCTTAGCATCTGACCAATAATATAAACCACAACAAGTGGATCTTAGCATCTATTCAACAGTATAATATGGGTGATATTCTTGTATTTAACCTAAAAAGTGTTTATAAGGCAAGGTGATGGTATCTGTGGGTGGGATTGCTCTGGAGGTGATTCACAATGCAGAGCCTCAAGAGAACAATCAGAGACACCACCTCAAGTTCTGGTACCAGCAAAGAGGATGGGGGAAAAAAATCTGTAAAATAGATGTTACAAATCACTAGACTTAAGCATTTATCTGGGGGTTAAAGAAACTCAGTGCAAACTTGTTGAACTTTCAAATGTGGCAATCAATGCTTTACCATTCCAGCCAGTTCTTAACTCATGAAAGCAAGCAAGTGGAGAGAGGTAGAGAGCAACCTCTATGTGCAGAAGAGTTTAATTGCTTCACACTTTCCTGTTTGAAGGATACATACAGATCAGGAAGTTATTCACAAAGTTGGCACAGTCATTGCCTGTGATAAAGAGCAGTTGTAGTCCTGTAAATGCATGAACTGGAATGTACTTAATATGAAATCAGTAAGAAGCAAGTTTAAAAACAGCTACTGGAGGTGGGGTTATTGTTTGTGCTTAAGTTAGGAGAAAGCTGCTTAACCTGTTTTGCAAGAGCCATAGAAGGGTCTTAAATGTGGCAGGGTGGCCACAGCCCTCTAGAAGAGACAAGATTGTTCATTAACCTCCACCTGTGTCTTAGCACTTGATGGAAACCAAATGTGTGCTGGGGCCACTGCAGCTGGATCTCATCTCTGTGCCCAGGAACATGCCCAGTTTATTGGCACCTTTATTTTGCATATTTTTAGTTGGAGATAATGAGGCCTTACATACACTCTGTAGAACTTGTTAATGATTGATCAATTATTGTGCTCAAGCTAATGTCACTGGCAACACAAAGCTAAGCAAGAAAAAGCAAAAGTATTTGACAAATAAACACTAAAGGACCTGAGTTAAATGGAATGTGGCTTTTAATGCTGACATCCAATTTATCAGTGCTATTTCACAGATCTCTATCAGTTTGAATCTGCAGTCACTAAGAGATGGTTCAAACAGGTTTTGAGCTAGTGTATAGCAGAGTGGGACAAGTAGCAGGAGGCTCTTACTTTCTCTGCTGTTTGTACAGGAGAGGGAAGCGGCCCATAACTTCAGAAAAAGGTTTTTCTGATAAGAAAGCAAGCTGCCTGTACATCATGAAATTGTTATCAGGAGCTATTTTTGTTGACGTTTTTCCTGAATATAGAAATTAAGACCACTTCTTTCCTTTGTAAGCCATAGATTCTCTGTGCGCCGATATGGAGAGAAATGGGAATAATCTTAGTGTTTATTAAGCTAACTTGAATATTGTGTTTTATTTGTAGTAAAGCAATCCAAAGCCATTCTCTCTAGTTTGTGGTCAAAATGCTGACAAACTTCCTAAAGTATTCTTCTGGCACTTCTAGTGAGATACTTTCCCCTTAACTTCTATTTCCACCTGTGCATCATTCCAAAAACACTGCATCTGGTATTCCTATGCAGGGGTATTTCCTAAAACCAGATGTTTGTTGGGGAAAGAATGAAATTTGTCTTATTTTTAATTCAATATCTGTCATAAAAATTGTATTAACTCTTAATTATTGGAAGATGTCCAGCTGCTTGGGGAGTAAAGCTGCAAGAGCACATCTCTTTGAAGCAGTGGTTTCAAATGTCTTTAAACTCATTTTTTATTCTGTTCTGATTCCATTCTCTAGTGTCTTGAATAAGATGATCAGTATCTGCAGCATCTACTTCATTCTCTACATCCCGTTGTTGCTGTAAACGCTTATTGCAATTTAGAGGAGAAAGTTCAAAGCGTTCAGGGCTGTTTATTCAAGGGAGACATCTTTCAATGGCCCAATCAGCCAACTATTTTGCTTCCCTCTCGTTTATGTTGCTTTCATGTGTTGAGACCAGGGCAGGCCCATGCCACTGGGTAAATGAGAGGTCATGTGTTTGCATAATACCTACAAGCAAATTTGGAGTAATTCATATACTGGTCCTAGTTTTCATTCATGACACCAAACTGTTAAGTGTTCTGGGTTTCTTTTGGACTTTCTGTTTTGGAGGCTTAAGTTTTAATGATAAGGTAACCCCCCTCTTCAGGAGGACAAGGAAAGAATGAGAAGTCAGCTGGAATGCGATATGATGGAATGTGATGTGAGTCATCAAAACAAAGAGGACTCCATCCATGAGCCATCTGGCTAAAATATTTTTGTTACGGGTACAAATGGGAGGATTGGAAGAAAATCAGTAGCACAGTTTTAGAGAAGCTTGCAGGATGTTCCCTTTCTGAAAATTTATGGAAGCAAGATACAGTAAAATAGGAATTTCTCTGTATGGTCCAGGAGACATGCAGAAGAGTCTGAAATGCCAACTGGGGTGGAAGAGTATAGTAGAAAGGGACTCTCATGGGAATTCATGTGAAAAGCTTGCTCTTCGAAGCCAGTTTAGTCATAGAATTATTAAGGCTGGAAAAGATGCCTAAGATCATCCAAGTCCAACCATCTACTCATCACTACCATGCCCACTAAACCATGTCCTCAGTGCCACATTCTACTTGGTTCTTGAACACCTTCAGGGATGATGACTCCATCACCTCCCTAGGCAGTTTGTTCCAGTGCCTGGTCACTATTTCAGAGAGGAAACTTAATATTTAACTTGAATTTCCCTTGGTACAACATAAGGCCATTATCTCTTGTTCTATTGCTAGTTATGCAGGAGAAGAGGTCAAAACCCACCTCACAACTCTCCTTTCATGGAGTTGTAGAGAGCAAAAAGATTTTCCCTGAGATCCCTCTTCTCCAGGCTTCTGGTTCCCTCAGATCTTACTCGTAAGACTCGTACACTAGATCCTTCACCAGCTCATTGCCCTTCTCTGGATGTACTTCGGGGCCTCAATATCTTTCTTGTAGTGAGGAACCCAACAATGAATGTAGCACTCAAGGTGCACCCTCATTAGAGCTCAGTACAGAGGGACATTTGCCTCCCTGCTCCTTCGGACTGTGCTATTTCTGATATAAACCAGGATGCTATTAGCCTTCTTCACCACCTGGGCTCTCTGAAGGCTCATGTTCAGCTGCCAACCAGCAACTCCATCTCCCGCTGCTGTGCAGCTTTCCAACCACTCTGCCTCAAGCCTTTAGAAATACATGGATTTTTGAGGCACAAGTGCAGGATATGATGCTTCCTCTGGACTTGGCATCATCTGCAAACTTACTGAGGGCGCACTCAATCCCCTCATCCAGATTGTCAATGAAAATGTTAAATGGACCATCCCCAAGTTGACCTCTGGGGAACACCTCTAGTGACCAGTTGTCAAACTGGATTTAACTCCATTTACCACCACTCTCTGGGCCTAGCACTCCAGCCAGTTGTTTTTACCCAGCAAAGGGAACACTTGTTCAAGTCATGAGCTGCCACCTTCTTTGGGAGAATGCTGTGGGAATTTTCAGGTTTTGCTGAAATCTGGGTAGACTACACCCCTAGCCTTTTCCCCTCATCTACTAATTTTCAGTATTTAAAAAGAATGGTTTTTCCCAGAGCTCATCTGAGTTGGAACCAGGAATGTTTGTTTCAAATTATCATGGAAGCTGATAGATAAGGAAATATCTCATAGATGTTGCACCAAATGTATTTAACATCAGACACGGAATTTGTGCATAAACCTCTCTGAGCTGCCAGGGTTCAGATGACAGCCCTGAAAAAGAAATATCTGTTACCTGTAAATGTTTGCTTTCTACTACTTCTTTTTAATCTTATTAGCTTTAACTCTAATTATACTGTATTAAATTGTGTTATTTTGCTTTCTGGTATCTTATTTACAACTTTTTAATTACCAGTCTCATATTTTTCAGTTCAGTTTGTTAGCAAATTAATGAGCTTCTGCTGGTCTGCAGTCCTTAATGTAAAATCTGGGAGTCTGGAAAGGCAGCAGTGGACGCTCTGCCTGCACTACAGATGTACCATTTAGAATTTGTTTCTCGATTTGGTCCTCAGTGATGTCTGTGTTACGTGAGCCAGTGGATACCTTGCAGACTTTGTAAAAGGACAACTTCCTCTTCCATTTGAGCATTACTAGGAACTACCAAGTCCTTTCTTTGACAGCAAGGGCAGAATCTCTCCCTTGCATCAGCTGTACCTTGCTCTATAACTCCTTCAGACACAGCCCAAAGACTCTATGTGAAAGCAAAAGAGGTTGAATAAATTCAATTATGTTAATATCACAACATTCCTTATCAAGCACTGAAAGCTGCATCGTCTCCATTCCAGTGAATAAAGCCTAATATGTGGTTACCACTAATATTACACTTATTGAGTGGTCATGTATCTCAAATCTTCCACACCAATAACCAAATCCTTAGAAAGCATTCACAGAAAGAGGCTTTGTAGCAATGGAAGTATACTGCACTGCCTTCAGTAAATACGAATTTAGATTTTTCTT
>VXAB01012279.1:90830-135471 GCA_013399175.1 Odontophorus gujanensis
CTTCTCCAGGCTTCTGGTTCCCTCAGATCTTACTCGTAAGACTCGTACACTAGATCCTTCACCAGCTCATTGCCCTTCTCTGGATGTACTTCGGGGCCTCAATATCTTTCTTGTAGTGAGGAACCCAACAATGAATGTAGCACTCAAGGTGCACCCTCATTAGAGCTCAGTACAGAGGGACATTTGCCTCCCTGCTCCTTCGGACTGTGCTATTTCTGATATAAACCAGGATGCTATTAGCCTTCTTCCCCACCTGGGCTCTCTGAAGGGTCATGTTCATCTGCCAACCAGAAACTCCATCTCCCTCTGCTGTCAGTACAGAGGGACATTTGCCTCCCTGCTCCTTCGGACTGTGCTATTTCTGATATAAACCAGGGTGCTATTAGCCTTCTTCACCCCCTGGGCTCTCTGAAGGCTCATGTTCTGCTGCCAACCAGCAACTCCATCTCCCTCGGCTGTGCAGCTTTCCAACCACTCTGCCTCAAGCCTTTAGAAATACATGGATTTTTGAGGCACAAGTGCAGGATGCACCCTCATTAGAGCTCAGTACAGAGGGACATTTGCCTCCCTGCTCCTTCGGACTGTGCTATTTCTGATATAAACCAGGGTGCTATTAGCCTTCTTCACCCCCTGGGCTCTCTGAAGGCTCATGTTCTGCTGCCAACCAGCAACTCCATCTCCCTCGGCTGTGCAGCTTTCCAACCACTCTGCCTCAAGCCTTTAGAAATACATGGATTTTTGAGGCACAAGTGCAGGATGCACCCTCATTAGAGCTCAGTACAGAGGGACATTTGCCTCCCTGCTCCTTCGGACTGTGCTATTTCTGATATAAACCAGGGTGCTATTAGCCTTCTTCACCCCCTGGGCTCTCTGAAGGCTCATGTTCTGCTGCCAACCAGCAACTCCATCTCCCTCGGCTGTGCAGCTTTCCAACCACTCTGCCTCAAGCCTTTAGAAATACATGGATTTTTGAGGCACAAGTGCAGGATGCACCCTCATTAGAGCTCAGTACAGAGGGACATTTGCCTCCCTGCTCCTTCGGACTGTGCTATTTCTGATATAAACCAGGGTGCTATTAGCCTTCTTCACCCCCTGGGCTCTCTGAAGGCTCATGTTCTGCTGCCAACCAGCAACTCCATCTCCCTCGGCTGTGCAGCTTTCCAACCACTCTGCCTCAAGCCTTTAGAAATACATGGATTTTTGAGGCACAAGTGCAGGATGCACCCTCATTAGAGCTCAGTACAGAGGGACATTTGCCTCCCTGCTCCTTCGGACTGTGCTATTTCTGATATAAACCAGGGTGCTATTAGCCTTCTTCACCCCCTGGGCTCTCTGAAGGCTCATGTTCTGCTGCCAACCAGCAACTCCATCTCCCTCGGCTGTGCAGCTTTCCAACCACTCTGCCTCAAGCCTTTAGAAATACATGGATTTTTGAGGCACAAGTGCAGGATGCACCCTCATTAGAGCTCAGTACAGAGGGACATTTGCCTCCCTGCTCCTTCGGACTGTGCTATTTCTGATATAAACCAGGGTGCTATTAGCCTTCTTCACCCCCTGGGCTCTCTGAAGGCTCATGTTCTGCTGCCAACCAGCAACTCCATCTCCCTCGGCTGTGCAGCTTTCCAACCACTCTGCCTCAAGCCTTTAGAAATACATGGATTTTTGAGGCACAAGTGCAGGATGCACCCTCATTAGAGCTCAGTACAGAGGGACATTTGCCTCCCTGCTCCTTCGGACTGTGCTATTTCTGATATAAACCAGGGTGCTATTAGCCTTCTTCACCCCCTGGGCTCTCTGAAGGCTCATGTTCTGCTGCCAACCAGCAACTCCATCTCCCTCGGCTGTGCAGCTTTCCAACCACTCTGCCTCAAGCCTTTAGAAATACATGGATTTTTGAGGCACAAGTGCAGGATGCACCCTCATTAGAGCTCAGTACAGAGGGACATTTGCCTCCCTGCTCCTTCGGACTGTGCTATTTCTGATATAAACCAGGATGCTATTAGCCTTCTTCACCACCTGGGCTCTCTGAAGGCTCATGTTCAGCTGCCAACCAGCAACTCCATCTCCCTCTGCTGTGCAGCTTTCCAACCACTCTGCCTCAAGCCTTTAGAAATACATGGATTTTTGAGGCACAAGTGCAAGATATGATGCTTCCTCTGGACTTGGCATCATCTGCAAACTCACTGAGGGCGCACTCAATCCCCTCATCCAGATTGTCAATGAAAATGTTAAATGGACCATCCCCAAGTTGACCTCTGGGGAACACCTCTAGTGACCAGTTGTCAAACTGGATTTAACTCCATTTACCACCACTCTCTGGGCCTAGCACTCCAGCCAGTTGTTTTTACCCAGCAAAGGGAACACTTGTTCAAGTCATGAGCTGCCACCTTCTTTGGGAGAATGCTGTGGGAATTTTCAGGTTTTGCTGAAATCTGGGTAGACTACACCCCTAGCCTTTTCCCCTCATCTACTAATTTTCAGTATTTAAAAAGAATGGTTTTTCCCAGAGCTCATCTGAGTTGGAACCAGGAATGTTTGTTTCAAATTATCATGGAAGCTGATAGATAAGGAAATATCTCATAGATGTTGCACCAAATGTATTTAACATCAGACACGGAATTTGTGCATAAACCTCTCTGAGCTGCCAGGGTTCAGATGACAGCCCTGAAAAAGAAATATCTGTTACCTGTAAATGTTTGCTTTCTACTACTTCTTTTTAATCTTATTAGCTTTAACTCTAATTATACTGTATTAAATTGTGTTATTTTGCTTTCTGATATCTTATTTACAACTTTTTAATTACCAGTCTCATATTTTTCAGTTCAGTTTGTTAGCAAATTAATGAGCTTCTGCTGGTCTGCAGTCCTTAATGTAAAATCTGGGAGTCTGGAAAGGCAGCAGTGGACGCTCTGCCTGCACTACAGATGTACCATTTAGAATTTGTTTCTCGATTTGGTCCTCAGTGATGTCTGTGTTACGTGAGCCAGTGGATACCTTGCAGACTTTGTAAAAGGACAACTTCCTCTTCCATTTGAGCATTACTAGGAACTACCAAGTCCTTTCTTTGACAGCAAGGGCAGAATCTCTCCCTTGCATCAGCTGTACCTTGCTCTATAACTCCTTCAGACACAGCCCAAAGACTCTATGTGAAAGCAAAAGAGGTTGAATAAATTCAATTATGTTAATATCACAACATTCCTTATCAAGCACTGAAAGCTGCATCGTCTCCATTCCAGTGAATAAAGCCTAATATGTGGTTACCACTAATATTACACTTATTGAGTGGTCATGTATCTCAAATCTTCCACACCAATAACCAAATCCTTAGAAAGCATTCACAGAAAGAGGCTTTGTAGCAATGGAAGTATACTGCACTGCCTTCAGTAAATACGAATTTAGATTTTTCTTTGTTGTTTTTTTTTTTTTTTTTTGGCTGAGATCTGAAACAGCATGAAAGGAATCCCTATTGCCTGCCTTGCTCTGTGCAATTAATATCATTTATTACAGTTTAAGGAACGAGCAGTATGTGACTGAGTGCCAGTGTTTGTTTATCTGCCTTATAATTGTGGCATGATGTTGTTAGGCTTAAAAACTGTGCTTAATCTGTTTATTCTTTTTATGCCTTGATTTTTCATGCTCGTTAGTCAGTACTCCAGTGTTTTATTATTAGCAGATCGTAGTGGGGTTATTACTATTTGAATTTATGTTTCAGGTGGTTTGCCTGCATTTCAGGCTGGCCTTCCAGTTCAACACAAAAGCTATTTTTAATTCACTGAAAACATATATCACTAGGAAACCTTATGCATGAAATGGGCATCCAATTCACACTGTTTAAAAAAAAACAAACCCTCAAAAATAAAGCAGTTTCAGAGAAATCTGGAAGTCTCATGCCATCATGCTTCTCAAAGGTGGTAAAATAAATGGAGAGAAGAGGGGTGCGGGGGGGGGGACGAGAAGGGGAGGAAAGGGAGAGAACAACACATCAGACCTAAGGAAGCTGGATCACACTGCAATTATGTTCACAAGGCAGCATTTAAACCAGATCTCTGGTGTTCAGAAACACAGAATAGAATGTCCCAAGGATCACTGAATTCAGCTCCTGTCTCCACACAGGACCACCAAAAGTACCTATCAATTGTAGGCACCAATACCACCTACAGTGAATGATAGAGGTTACTAATCAGGGGCCCCCATGTCAAGAGGATTTGTGAACCAGATGTTCATGAAACACCATTTACACTATGACATGTTAAAGAAGTTGTTTTTTTTTTTAATTTTACACTGATTTTAGTGCTTGCTACTTAAAATTTTCACAGATTCTTATCTGTTTTATGCTTTTAGGGAAGGGAAAAAAAAAATCTTTATTTCTCTTGCTACTCTAGCAACAGCTATTTGCTTGGCCAATTCCAAATGCACACTTTCATCGCCATATGTAAGGGCAACTTGTCTTTGCTGTGATACTCAGTTCACTCTCGCATGCATGACAATACCAGAAACTAAAGGTGTCACTGAAGTATGGATTTAGGTTTCCAACAGTATTGATACATAAGTACAAAATTGTTGATCTCAGTCGTCTTAATTCAAAATTCCTCCCCTTGACTGGGTGCTTGCTGCAAGGAAGGGAATTTTGAAAATACTGACTAGAAATTTCAGTAGGGAAAGAAAACAAACAGAAAATATTAGTATTCACTTGCTGCCTTACATCACTGGATCTTCTAGTGCGTATGATTTTGTGGTCCTGCGCTCAGAAAAAATACACTTTTCTCTGCTGAAAGTGCAGGTGAAGGACACAATTCAGTAACTTCTCATGCATTCAACCCAACTTGAAAGAACCTAGTTAGCCTTTTCAGGTCAGTGTGCAGAAGATGCTCTACTTGAATACCTTGATAACATTAGATACAGTGTGCAAATGGTCTGTGTGCTCATGGCTGGCAAGTTTCTTCTTGAATTTATCTGCTGTCTAATTCTATCATTTTTTCTATCAATACTTCCTCTCTTGCTCGATTTTGAAAACGTGCTGACTTTGGTTGAGTGAAGCATTTGTAATTCTGAAGATTAGCACTGTGGCTGGGAGGAAACACTGGGTTGTGTTGTGAGGCAGGCAGTGCACTGCCAGACTAGCACCAGCAAAAAGTCAGTGTGTAGAGTGGGAGAAGGGACGTGCTGGAAAAATTACAGTCGAACTTAAGTAGGAGGTTTTGTTTGGGCATATACCAAAACCATTGATTATGAAGAGATTTGCTGTTCCTGGCTCTTTTTTTACAATATAACTGAGGTCAACTATTACAGGCCAAAAGCAAGGACTGATTTTTAGGAGTTTTCAATGGACTTCTGTAGAGTCACGGGTATAAACTTTGAAATAACAGTGGATAAGAAAGGCAATATCTTTTCCTTTCCGTGTATTTGTTGCGTTGTGTTCTGCTCTCTGTTATAGGAGATATAAATCTGGAGTTAGCTCCACAATGTCCAACACGCTTATCCTGCATATACAACAGTGCAACTGGCAGAAATGGCAATAGGCAACATATTGAGGTTGATTCTACCTACCTACCCTGTACTTATTCTCAAAGCTATCTTATTATTGGCTAGTTTCGGCAGAGCCTCGCATGTCATTTTCAGTGAAATCTTTCCTTACTTTTTCCTTTATAGTATATTTCTTCTCAGTAGACCACAAAAAAGGCAGCACAGAAAAAAACAGTAGGAAAGAATGTGCCAGGTTTTCCAGACTGCTGCTAGGAAGGAAGAGAAAGATGTTACTCAGGACATGTATGCCACCTCTCCTTCTGATGTTAATGAAATACATTAATTTATATTGCTGATGTTTTTCTTTGTTTGTTTGTTTGTTTTTTGTTGTTTTGCTCTGCACGCTTTTTTGGTGGAAAAGACCAATAAGAACCTTGATGAGATGTAACCTGGATAGGGAAACAAGATTATGATAAAACACTCAAACGGAGTAGTAAGGAAAAATACTAGTTGAAACTATGTGCATGTTTTCAGGATCTTTCAATAATCAAACAAGTTGTGGATGGAATCTTGAAACTCAAGGTCGATACAGTGCTACAGGCTTGAGGCAGAGTGGCTGGAAGACTGTGTAGGGGAAACAGACCTGCAGGTATTTGTTGATGCTTGGCTGAACATGAGCCAGCAGTGTGCCCAAGTGGCCAAAAAGGCCAATGGCATCCTGGTTTATGTCAGAAATAGTGTTGCCAGCAGGAGCAGGGGAGTAATTGTCCATCTGTACTCAGCACTGGTGAGGCCGCACCTCGAGTACTGCGTTCATTGCTTGGCCTCTCGCTACAAGAAAGACATCGAGGCTCTGGAGCGTATCCAAAGAAGGGCAACAAAGCTGGTGAGGGGTCTGGAGCCCAGGCCTTATGAGGAATGGCTGGGATTATTCAGTCTGGAGAAAGTAGGCTCAGGGGAGACCTTTCTGCTCTCTGTAACTACCTGAAGGGAGGTTGTGGTGAGCTGGGGATTGGCCCCTTCTCCATGTAACTAGTGATAGGATGAGAGGGAATGGCTTCAAGTTGCACCAGGGGAGGTTCAGGTTGGATGTTAGGATATACTATATCTCTGGAAGAGTGGTCAGGTGTTCAAATGGGCTGCCCAGGGAGATGGTGGAGTCACCGACCCTGGCAGGTATTCAGGGAACATTTAGACACTGCGTTGAGGAATATGGCTTAGAGAGAACGATTGGTGATGGGTGGGTGGCTGGACTGGGTAATCTTGTAGGTCTTTTCCAACCTTGGTGGTTCTATGATAAGTTTCTACTAGCGTGGCCAGGTACTATTGTAAGCCCATGCAGGAAACCAAGCAATTGAAAAAGTATCTGTAAAACTTTTTGATGAGGTAGACTGCCACAAAAGCTGTTTTTATCCTTTTTTATGCATAAAATGTTTACTCCTGACCATCTTTGGTAGGCAGAAATGTTCTGCATCTTCTCTGCCTTACATGCGAGAATTGAGTAAAGCAGAAAGAAGCCTGTAAAATATAAAGCACCTTTCACTAATGGCTGGTATGCACGCAAGGAAATGTTACAGGTGTAATAATCACTACAGCCTTAAATACTTAAAATACTTTTCCAGCACAGCTTTAGTCGTTTAATGATAAGATGTCTATGGTCAGACTCACTGTGAGTAAGATCATTTTTGCATACATCTCATATATGTAATTACGTAAACCCAAGGATGGAAAGCACCTTTGACATCCATTTATGCACAAATGCATGTTATGGGGCTTTTCATACATAAAGAACAGGAGAATGCCATACTGAGGCAGCCCTTTTGGCTGATATTCATATATGAATAACTTAAACAATTTGTTGTTAATTACAGTACACTGTACAGGTGCATTCCAGTTCAAGTTGAGCAGTAAATGAAGAGTAAAGCATAGGAAACTCGAGCAGGCCTTAGCAGAAAATGATTTGTTGATATGGAGCTGGGTGTCTGTCTGGGAACATTCCACAGAAACAGTGGAACTGAAATTGCACTGTTAGGTACATAACTGGAAACCTTTAGTTCATGATGGCAGTATTGTATGTGAAGTGCCTAGTGTGCGGTTACTTAAGTGCTTTACAACTTCTTCAGGTAGCTTCTGTGATATGTTACATGCTTAAAACTGACAGAGTTAATATTAACGTGGGGTTGGGGTGCAAAATATAGTTCTTGAGAGTTCAGGCTAGTTCTTTTTCAAACAGGCAATGTGTTCTCTTTGTAATGAATGGAAGAGCTTGATTTTAGACTTTGTAAAGGACAAAGTTATTTGGAGGGCCTTAGTGGCTGAACAAACCTTGCAAACAGGCTATATAAAGACTTCTATGCAAATAAGAAAATATACATAATTATTTCAATTTGTGTACAAACAAATGAAGAAAAAGTAAAGGCAATGTAATGGTTTGCTAGCTTTTCTCTGAATATAAATACATCCTAATGTATTGTCTGGTTACAGAACAAAAATATTTTTTTTTCAGCTTTTCAGAAATTTATAGGATTAAGTTTTTTTAAAGGAAAAAAAAAAGAGAGAAAATAGTAATTTTCCATGGTAAGTAAATAAGAGCTGTCTGAAAAGCACTAATTTTGGGGGGAAAAAAATCAGTGTTTGAATTCTTTGAGAAAAAGATATGGAAAAGGGAGGAGGGCTGTTTGCAGCAGACAGTGATAATAAATCAAGAAACAATTGGGCAGAAGTTCAAAAGAAATACTGTTAGAGAGGCACACTGGTAAGCTCCAGCAGCTTAGCTCTGGTCATGAAGATAGGCAATAAACTCAGTTTTAACACTCCAAGTCGGGCTTGCAGCTGCTTTGCATTATTGCGGTACCGCAAACAGTTACAGCAAACCTGTTGCAGTGCACTTTTAAGTGCAGCTTCTCCTGTGTCAATCCAAGCAGTGCTTTCATATGGAGTGAGTATGGACTGTCTTAGTATGAATGTGCCTGAGGAATGAGCAGAGGTCTCACCTTTTCAGGCTGTGAAAATTTCCACTCAAGAAGGAGTGGGTAGGTATTGCAGCTGGGCACTGTGGTGTTTCCCAGCATGTCCTGCTGAGGAGCATGCTCTCAGTCTCACTCCTGAATAAAGGCTGGCATGTAAGCATGTGCCAAAGTGTAGTTATGTTACAGGCAAATAGCCAAGAAGGATCGCAATGAGACCACCAAACTGCTTTCTTGAGCAGCTTGCAGAAGGCTGAACTTGCACGTTTGCATCATGTGTGCAAGAATCAGTCCCCATTACCAAGGCTTTCATTCTGTTTGTGCTTCTAAAGACTTGTCTGAGGTTTGGCCCTGCCCTACCCCTCCCCTTTGCTCCCACTCCATGTACACCGTGCACCCACTGCCTTGTGTCCTTACATGTAGCATCTAATATCAGCCCTACCACTTATAAACCAACATTTCTTAACATTTTGTAGAATCATTAAGTTTGGAAAAGACCTTAAGATAGTCATCCACCCACCACCACTGTGCCCACTAACCCAAGTCCCTCAGTGACATGTCTCCATAGCTCTGGAACACCTCCACAGATGGTGACTCCACCACCTCCCTGGTCAGCCTGTGCCAGTGCTTGACCACTCTTCTGGGGAATAATTTTTTCCTAACATCCAACCTGAACCTCCTGTGGTGCAACTTGAGGCCATTCCCTCTCATCCTTATGAATATATCAGGAAAGTGAACATATCCTCAGCTTGTCAGTAGTACAAGTGGAACAGACTCTTGAGGTGTTTGAAGATGCTTTTCAAGTGGATGGTTTAGAGAAGGATACCCAGTTTCCTTTACCCTGATTTGATGCAGAGCCCATGTCAGAGAGCAGGAAGATGTTAGCATGGTGATCAAACCTCATTCAAATGCTGCTTTTTCCTGAGAAAACCCAATGTACTCTATTTCTGAGGCAGTAACCTACTGCTGGTCATCTAACATGAACTTTCAGTGCTGCTGGTAAGAACTGTTAGCAATTGCATTTCAGAAAGCAGGGCACTAAAACTGCAAAGGAGGAGCTGTGGAAGTACAGAGTGCCATTAATTTTTCCCATGGTGTTTGACTCAGCATGTGATCTTTTGGCCAGGAAAATGCTTGAAGGAGTGCAGTTAGTAACACTTCTCCAAGAGGCTGTCATAACCGTACTTTAGACACTGGGTCACAGATGTTTACTAAATCATCACTGCACACTCCACTTTCTAAGAATTACCAGTGAGGCTCACGTCTTGAATGGCCTTTTCTGATAGC
Organism: Odontophorus gujanensis; assembly: GCA_013399175.1. Classification (NCBI taxonomy): domain Eukaryota; kingdom Metazoa; phylum Chordata; class Aves; order Galliformes; family Odontophoridae; genus Odontophorus; species Odontophorus gujanensis. Next base: position 100,547 of record VXAB01012279.1, read on the forward strand.
AGACACCCCGTGTATAAATTCTCCCCATACATTTTCTTGCAGTTCAAATTACAGTGCTTGATTAATTGATTTGACTGAAGAGAATGCACTGAGCAAAGTTCAAATGGAAAGAATAAGCAGCTGGACACATGTTCGCCTTCACAGTCTCGTTAGTTAATTTTGGTTGATGATTTCATGCATGCTGCAGTACCAAAGTGCATTCACAGGGCTGCTTCACTGCATAGAGATAGTTTTCTGAAGCTGCTGAAAGTGTGAAATAAACTTAGGATAAGGCCAAATGCTAGTCCTGCTGATATCTGTGGGAGAGTAGCTGTACTTTCAGGGGGAGTGGTATTTGGCCCTTGATGTTGTCTTTGAAAGTCTTTTATTATAGTTTTCCCCTAGAAAAGGCATTCAGAAAATATGTAATGCATCAGAAACATACTAGTCCCATCATTACGTTTCATATGTTGGTGTTAGTTCCTAGTCCCAAGCTAGGTGGCAATGAAACCTTGGAAAAAAAAATGTTTGGCAGGGGATGGAGAAGCACCTTTTGTGGGTGCACTAAACATTCTCCAAAGCTATCCACCTGCGTGAAATTTATTTTCACTTCTGGTTCTAATGTGTTCAGCTTTTACTATGAAACATTATTCCTTAATTTCATGTGGAAAGATGAAGGATGCTTCTGTTCTAAAGGTAGAAGTTAAAGTTAACCTTCAGAAATAAAAGGTGTGAAAGAAATTTAGTAGACCACACCTTCACTTACATTAAGGATTTAGTTTACCTTGGTGTCTTTTCAGGGAACATGTTACGTTCCTCTTATTCTTGGTTTTCAGCCTGACCTCTGATGATAATAAAAGTTGGGGCTGTAGATCAGCAAAACAGGTGATAACTTCTGTTTTTTGAACAAAATGTGCAAAGATAGAGTATTCTATGCTGTTTGGTATAGATCTGCACTGCACTGCACTGCAGCTGAAGTAATAGCTGCTTGGAAGACATCTTCCTTAAGGTGTTTTTCCTTCTTTACTATGTTCATCTTTTGTGATGGGAAGCTTTTTGTACTTCATTTTCTGTGGTTCTGAAGGTGAAAAAAGAATTTCCATCTGCTCAGAAGGTAAAAATGTACATGACAGCATGAATTTTAGAGGGTTAGAAATGGCTGAATAATCTTGAAAAAGCCACCTTCTGCATTGTCACCAGTGCAGATGAACTGCACTGTGGGCTTCTCATCTCTATTATATTTCAGGGAGCCCTACAGTTCTACAGAGTAGGCGCAGCAATGTCATATCTATTGTACTATTGTCCCTTTTCTATAGGATTGAGTGTATTCACAAGATAGACCACTATATTTAGTTAAGACATGTATTTGGAAATGAATAAGGTACTGTTCCTTCTCTATGAGCTATAGAAAGAGAAACCCAATAGGAGAAACTGTGTAGACATACCTTCTACAGGTTCATGGCTGAGCTAATGCAATTGGGGATGGGGCTGCTGTGAAGTGGCAGAAGTTGAAGAAGCTTGAAGCTGAACCTAAACCAGCTCTCAACAGGAAATTGTAATGCATTAAAATAAAGGAATCAGTAATTCAGATCTGATGTGTTATGTCGGATTTTGTTCTTAAGTTGGGTTTCATAAATCATAGCCTTATAGAACAGTTTCTGTTGGAAGGCACCTCAAAAGATCATCAGGTTCAACCTTTGTGAGCCTGGATGAAATTATATAGCATAAATAAAATGGAGAACTTTCTTTAAAACACCTGAGCATATTCAGAATAGCTGTGTGTAGAAGTGTGTGCCAGGTGTAAATGGTTGGTAAACTGTTTCTCCTACTGACCATCAAGCTGTGGGAGGACTGCCAGCAACAAAAAGGTGCTGTCAGCCAGGGCAGATTGATACAAGGTATTTGACCTCCTTAAGTGTTAGAAAAGGGAAACCGAAACTTTAGCATAACATGCTTGTTAGTCTTTGTGTCAGATCAAATAATGTGCATCTCTATAGATCGAAGTGTATTAATGACTTTGTGTGGCTAAAAAGAAAACCTTAAAAAAAGGATGACTAGAATATGTATATCTAGTTTGACAGTATATTTTCTTTTAGGGAAATCTGGGAATAAAAGCAACATTTGTACACACTGAGCAGATGTTTATGATTACTGCTTAGTTAACATCACCCAGCTGGCCATGGATAGCTTTATGGAAGAGAGAGAACCTTTGAGAGTGTCACATGTTTATATAAATCAAGAATATGGCAGTCACGATACTAGGGCAAAAGTGCTACACTGCCCATTTTAGGTAACTTCCAATTCACATCATATGACGGTGAAGTAGACTGTAGTCATCAGTTTCCTGTAATGATGCACATCAGTATGAATAAATTTCATTCTGTGGATTTGATATAAGCATATATAAACATATTTTGTTGAATTTAAGGATTTAATCGGTGGTTAACAACATTCCTTATTGAATTTGATAAAACTGTACTAGTTTAGCATATACGTCACTGTAAATATAATGACTTGCATATAATCTGCTATGAGTAATACATAATTTTGATTACATTTGTTGTCATTTTCTTTACTCGGGAGGTATGCACTGATACTTCATAAATGTGAAGTGTTCATCATGGCCTTAAACTGTTGTTCTGTTTATGGGAAACATATTTTTATCTTGAGATGATCGCCTGTGTAACTTGCCATGTGGGGATGCAGATTACTTGTGTGTGGTATATCTGCCTTATCTTTACAAAGTTCCTACAAAATAGACCATATTTGCACAAATATATAAACAAAAATATTTGTCTCTTAGTTAATAAATATTAGCTCAAAACTGCTCCTAGTCCTGAGAAAGATGAATGAATCTGCCATGTGTGGGATTTGTTTCTGATGTAGTTTCATTTCTTGTTCAAAACAGTGTTTTGTGAATTTTTAACTCTCTATCAAGGGAAATGGGGCCAGTGCTAATTTCAACCCCTAGAAAAACATTTTGGTTTAGTTCAGTGAATGCTTGGCAGGCTTCTTGAGTAGTTTTCATTCTGGGCTTGGTTCTTCTGATTGGAGACCATTTCCTGATTTCTCTATCTAGTAAGCATAAATAACAGTATTTCACTTTACAGAAATGTAAGCCATTATGATGAAAACTATGGTAAACATCTAATATATTGCTCACCTGAGATATACAGAGGAAGGAAAAAGTGAGAAGAGTGCATAGATTAAACATCATATTCAGTTTCTTGTTTCTCACTTTCTTTGGATAAAGCCTGGAGGAGAACACTCATTCACAAATCTAAATTAAGATGATTTAATTCCTTCATGGCTGTAGCTTTTGAAATTTGTTCCTTCCTGACATTTCCTTGCCAGTGTGCTAATTTGAAATGTATTATGAAATATTCAAGGAGGATGGTATGGGACAACAATTTGAATAAAGCAGTGAACATCTTTTATATCTGGGCTTAAAAAGCAAGGAGAAAAAGAAGAGGACAAAGTTTATTAAGAGATGGACCTAATTATTTTTTATATGCCTTTCATTCATTGGATTTCACAAACATGCAGTAACAACATAGCATGCTCTTTCACACACTTGGATGTAGAACCAAAGAGGAGGGACTTTGAAGATCCCTCTGCAAGACTAACCCAGCAGACTGCCATGCAGTTTCCCAGAGCCTATTGGCAGCATTGTGACCAAAGGCACACATGGGGAACAGGGCTGGTGGAAGCTACTGGGATGTCAACGGTTTACGGGCAGNCAACCCCATGGGAGGGCCAGGGAGAGGCTTTGCAGGGCCCAGAGCCCAGCTCCAACTACACCACGCCTGATGCTTGTAAATCTGATACATTCCTGTTTCCAGACCAGTCCTTGCTGCAGTGCGCTATCTTCTTGTGCGTTTGTCAATAAGGTTTCTCATAACAGATACGCCACAGGAGCCCTCTCAGCAAAAGGTAACGTGCATGTCTGACACAGGAGCAGCCATTCTCTCCTTGTTTTGAGTGTCACAATATAAGAAGGGCATAAAACTATTTGAACATGCAGAGAAGGGCAACAAATGTGAAGAGTCAGGAGAACAAGGCTCAAGAGTGACTGAGATCCTTTGGTTTGTTCAGAGCAGAGGAGCTGAGAGGAGGGCTCATGGCAGCTGCAGATTCTCACAGGGAGCAAAGGGACAGCACTGATCTCTCTCTGATGACAGTAACAAGGCCTGAGGGAATGGTGTGGAGCTGTGTCAGAGAGGGACAAGTGGGGCTTAGGGAAAAGTTCTTCACCAGTGGGTGGTGGGCATGTAACAGGCTGCCCAGGGCAGTGGTCATGGCCCTGAGCTGCAGGAGTTCAAGGAGCATTTGGACAACACTCTCAGACGCAGGGTTTGAGTTTTGGGTGGTCCTGTGTGGAGCCCAGAGTTGGATCAGTGATCCTCATGTGTCCCTTCCAACTCAAGATATTCTATGATTCTGTAAGGTCATGCCATTCTTACTCTTCTGAAAGCATATCTAATACAGAAGAATATCTTTGATTATCACATATACATGTGCGGACATGACTGCAACACTGATGGATGATGATTATGAAATTCCCTCAGCATTTACTGAAATCAAATAGCAGCATCAACTAATGATTCTAGTAAGGATTCAGTGCTTCCTTATGTAGTGCAAGTAGCATATATAAATTGTATGGCTAAATCTGGTTATGAAGGAATGCAAGTGCTGTCCTCTGAGATGAAAAATATTTAATTTATAGTCATGCTCTTATTCTTGAACTTAAAAAACACGTGTGCTATACCTGCTAAATTGTTTAGGTTTTGGACTTAAAAAAAAAACCAAAAAAAACACAAAAAAAAACAAAAAAAAAGAAAGGCACCACTTTAAAGCAACTATTTCAAACCATGCGAGAAGTTTTGTAAGTGTGCTCTTGTAGGACTGAGGAATTAGAAAAACATATAGTAATGACTAAAATTGGTTGAACCACGAAGAAATCTATACTGAATTCTGTAGTCTTTCAAAAGCTTTTGAAGAAGAAAATTAAGACACATGTTCGCCACTATTGTTTGTTGATTACTTGATTTAAAAACAAAAAAAAGTAATAAAATAAACACAGAGGATTAGCACTACAATGCACTTAGGAACTCAACACTTCTTTGCATTTGTTGAAGTAAAACGTCAGGATCCAAAATCCATGTGTTACTCAAGTCACCCTGCCCCCTTGTTTTTCTGACATTAATGTGTTAATACCTAACATGATGGGGCACAAATTTTGTGATGTTATTTCCATTAACAGGAGGGTCTGTACAATACCATAGGCCTGAGGAGATACCTCAAATCCTGTCAGAAATTTTGGACTCTAGTCTTACAGCTTCCTTTGCCATTAATCTGTTGCATCATTTGTTCCTACATTTGTAAGGTCTCTCCTATTCAGTGCTGAGATTTACACACTCTTGTCACACCACATGCACACAGTTCCTAAAATATCTTGTTTTATTCACCTCAGAGTAGCCAAGTACTAATGAACAGTCTGAGTGAAAAACAACCACTACTAAATTTGCAGCCCATTTATGTACCCTGTATTCAACCAACTAATTGTCCAACTTGCAGAAAACAGGGTCTAGAAACACGTCCTTACATCAGAGGCAGCTGAGCCAAGAAATGCCAATTGTTTTTCCATAATGCACAAACAAATTTGGACAGATGTACTCGCTTTGACATCACCAGCCTGGATGTGTGTGAGAACACTGAGTGAAGTCCACACATTTAAAAGTCTTTAAATTATTTTTCTAACATGTATGGCTGAAAATAGCAACTTATTTCCCTAAAGTTCAAAAGTTCACATATTCAAAATTAGTCTACTAATTTGGTGTATAATAATAAATAAGGACTGAATGACCTTTTTTGACAGTCAGGTATAAAGATGATTATGTTCAGCCTGATTTCTACCAGCTGTTATTTGTTTTTGCTTTTCTGCCTAGCCTAGGAGCTTCATGTCCTCCCTCTGTCAAAATGCATGAGAGTTTTAGCTATTGGTTTCAGTGACAGCAGGACCAAACCATTCATTATCAATGCTTTCTTCAGGCCTTCAAAAAGAAAAATGTTGGAAATGCTCAGATTTTGTTGGAGATGTAACCTTTTTGAAACAGTTTATATCCCTATCATAAATATTAATCATAGTCCGGTGGTTGGTCTGTAATGATCAACAGATGGGACTTAAAATGGCTGAAGGGAGTCTGTTGCTGTTTGTTCTGAGCCACTAACTGCTGTCCAAACAAGTGCAAGTGCTTTGTTTTATGGTAATTGGGTTTTAATACTCTGGCACCAGAGGTGCTGTGATGTATTTCCACACAGTGGAGGAAATCTTCCACTATCACATTACCTCACTGATGCTCACGTGTCAGCCCTGCTTTTTCACCCTACTTTTGCAGGTCGTGTTCCTGGAGGAACCTAAAGCAGTGTCAGTGACTCAGCAAGGGGTCCTCACAAAGGTCCATTCTGAATATAGACTTGAAAACCTTCCATGCTCTGCCCTGAGTACATACAGCTTCCCTCAGCAGCACTTGCTGCACCACTTAAAACTTCCTTTCCCTGTGTTAAAGTGAGCATATGATACAGTTCAGAGTGTGGAATATGGTGTGGAAATAAAATTTTTAGGCCTTCGTTATTCACACCAGAACAAATATTAGAGGCCTGATACAGGAAACAGGCTCAAATGCCTTCGATCTGAGGAAAGCCCTCTGAGTTGATATCACTGCCACAGGCGGTGCACCAGCATGTGGAAAAACTGAGAGCTTGGTACTGGCACTTGCCTCAGCATACAGTCAGGTTGGTGACAAAACTGTTAGAGGAGACTCATTCTTCTAAAATACATTCCTGAGTGTCTGTGTAAGGACTGGATTACAGGGATGCACCTTCTCATTTCTTAAGTTTGACAGCTACAACAGCTGATTCATGGGCACTTTGCATATGTCACTAATTGATTTTTACAGAGAGTTTCCATGCTTCTCGACAATTTATCTCTATATGTTTTGTCAGAATAGAAGTGAATAACTTAGCTTGAAGCCTAGACCTTATCCCCTGTATCAACAGATGTGGAAATTATTTCCGTTCCAAAGTTGTGTGGAACTCCTGAAAAATCTGAACTTTATTTGACTGTGGAAATCATCCTGTACAAAGTCAGTAAACTCCCTTTGTAAGTTCAGTGTCCCAAAATGTTTTAATTGCTAGTCTACTATGTTCAGCAATGCCTCTGCTGTCGTTTATAGTCTGGCTGAGTCAAAGCTATCAAAAAAAAAGATTAACAAACTTGAGAGTTCAAATCAAAATGATGTACTGTGTGGTATTCAGTCTGAAGTTGTTTTTTGTTCTCACAATATATAACTGAATTTGCATTATCTTTGGTAACATTTTTCTTCTATGTTTTTATGTGAGTGTGTACATACATATACGTATGCATTAAGTATTGACAGTACTTTGTGCCAACTGTTTTAAGTGATTCATCAAGTATTTCAAGCAAATCGTCTCACCAGACCTGAGATGCTGTGGTTCATCCTGCTGGCTCTTGTGTTTATAGGGAGGACCTGCCACCTGGAATATAGCAGGCTATGTGTGAAAGGAGTTACGATGTTACTTCAGAATACGGCATACTATATGATTAGGAGTCCCTTCGTTGCCCAAAATGAAGTTATGTAAACATAATGAGTTTTTAAAAACATTTGACAGATATCTTTTTATATCTATGTTGTCATTAGCAGAGTTATTTTTGCAATGCCTCATACACTAGCCGTAGTGTCACAGATACGGATGTGCAAACATCAACGAGAAACAGGAACTAATAATGTAATTCATGGTTTTGTTATATGCTAGTGAATTTAAGCAACAGAAATCAGATGATGAACAAGCTGTACGTGTTTTCACATGCATGCCCGGTTATACCTCTGTGATCTGCAAACCACCTGTGTATCTTCTGTAGAGTTGAAGTGCTTGGTTACACAAAAAACTGTTCTGGGTTTTGTGGTTCCTTGTGGGTTTTTTTTTGAATACTCTAATAACACATGAAGTATTCAGATAATTGACATTGTTTTCATCATGGTGAGATATGCTTTTTCAGGGAAAGCAGTGAAAGCTTCAGTGCTCAAATAATTTAGATTGGGATAGGGTTTTTTCAGTCAAAAAGCAGACATACAGATAAGCTGATGTCCATTTTCACTTTTCATCTTTCTTTTGCTGGTATGTCTTGTGACTGTGCCACCATGAACTATCCTACCCTGAATATAAGAAGCTGCATGGCTATCAAACTGGGTAGCCTCCTTGGCATGGCTATAAGGTTCCTCTCAAACATCACTTGGGATTTTAATACAGTCAAACAGAACTCCATGAACTACTTGATTTACTATTTCTTAGCAGAAATAATAGTGTCCTGATTAATGTTGAAGTGACAGGCTAATCCTGTGAAGCTTCAGAAAACATATTTGGGTGCAATTAATAATGGCTGCAAATTGGCTTCCTCTGGATAGTACAACTTTTATGAAAATATAGATGCCATTATTGTCCTTATTTGGCTGTCGTCACCAGTTCTGTACCTGATTCATGTTTCACTGCTACCCAAAACTCTTGTTCTTCTGCTTCATCCCTGGAAGGAAATAGATGCTAATTCTTATCAGCGCTTTCCCCATCGAGTGCAGAGTGACACAAATAAATCACTGAGTCATGGGAACTTTGTTGTCCCTTTCAAAGAGATATTTTTTGCAGGTTAATCTTCATATGTGCTAGCTGAGTGTACTGATAAAATGAAAACCTAGAGAAATTCCTGACAAGAACAGTTCATATATTTTTCAGAAGTAAAATAAGTGAGTCAGTTATTTTCTGAACTATTTAGTTGTGCAGAACATGTGATGTAACTAATTTGTGAAGGCTGTATCTCTGAAGGAGCAAGAACATCACAGGTCAATGGGGTTTGTAAATATTTTTTCTCTTCTCATACCCTAAAGCATAAATACAGCTCTGAATGGGTTTAAAATCACGGTTTTCCATTCATTTGAAATCAAGTAACTGATAATGAATTGAGCTCTCATTACCCCTATTGACACTTTGGCAGAAGGGTTACAAGCAGCATGATTCATGCCTAGTCCACATCAAATTGTCTTTGTCAAAGCCTTTGGCATATTGATGGTTAGAGAAAAAACACTAATGGAATCCTTCGCGTCAAAGAAAAGTGCCCCAGTGATATATGCTGGTTTGCTGTCAGCTTAAACTGTGTTTAATACTAAGTGTCAGTGCGGAACAGAAAGTAGTTTTTAGTAACAAGTACTATTACCAGCAGTTTAAAACAGTATTCAGCAAAATGCTCTGCAAGACTGATTTGATTGTTTAAATATAAAAAAAAGCATATAGATATTTTTAAATATTATATTTGTAATAGTTTATTTATAATTTGGGGATGTTATTCTGGGAATTCTAATCTAGATAAGTTTTCTTCCAGAATTTTACAGAAAACAGGGGAATCCCTTCATACCTCTCTGTACTTAACCTTATCCATGTATAAGGAAGAAATACGTTGTCTGGGTCAGTGAATATGTGTAATGTCAGGAAAGGTATGGTAGAGATTACTTCTGACTGAAAGCGATGTGCTCAGCCTTTGTTACATTTTAAAATACATTTGCTTTAAAAGGTCTTTCCCAAAGGCTGGTAAGGAAATCATACTAGATGGAGCCAGGGGAAACACATGTTTTTTAAGGCTTTTTTTTCCTTTTTGTCTTTTTTAGTCTTGTTTGGTGCCATGATTTTACCTAAATTCAAAGTAGTGTTTTTGTTTGTTTTTTTGCTTTTTTGTTTTTTTTTCTAATCTGAGTTTATTTCAAGCTTTAGAGTCAGACATGTGGGTAGAGATATCTACTTTTAACTTCTGGCATCAATGTTACATTTGTTTTAAAGTCTTTGTTGAAACATCTCCAAAGTCATGAGAGTACAGATTATTTCTTTGCTATCCCTAGTGAAAATGCTTTTGTTAATCTATACAGTTACCAAACACATCTGGATGTGGTGGAAGGGATGTGGAATTAAATGTATATGGGACAGCAGCTATGCAAAGGGAAGAGCATAACGCTTGAAAATACAAGAGAATATGTCCAAAGGAGAGAGGCAAATATGGTGAAATGTCTAGAGGGCAAGATATGTAAGGTGCAGCTGAGGTCCCTTGGTTCACTCAGTGCAGAGCGGAGGAGGTAGAGGGGATACCTCATGGTGGTTGTAGTTCCTCAAATGGGGCGGAGGGGCTGAGCTCTGCTTTCTGATGACAGTGCAGGGCCCGAGAGAAGGGCATGAAGCTGAGTCGGGAAGGTTGGGTGAGTATTAAGGAAAAGTACTTCTTCAATGCCTCAGGTTACTGGGCAAACCCTCTCTGCTCTTTCAGCTCTTGGGAAGATGCTCCCAAGCCAAACTCCTATAGTGCCACAAACGCTTTCGTGGTTCAATTCAAAGTGTATAAACAATTAGTGTGGTCACATTTATCACTGCACAATGGTTTTTCTTGTGCCTGGAGCAATACTTGAACACCAAGGCCAGTTCCTGACCCTGCTGATATTAATGAGACTTTGCCACAGACTTCAATAGAACCAGGGTTTCACCTCAGGTCTCCAGATGTGAAAGGTTAATGCGTTAACCCACTGCAGCATTTAGCTCCCCAGGCTTGATACCTATTTCAATATACTTTAGTGCAAGTCTGTAAATATGACATTCAGAGATGGTTCCCAAGAGAACTGGGCACATCAGAAATGGTGCTAGCTTGAATAATGCATATCATGAGGATTTGTGAGACTGTCAAAATAGAACTGTGACTTACCCAGGACTTGAGTTTAAGGCAGTATTCTAAGGATTATAATTTGACAGAACCTTTAGGAATTTGTGTAAGCATAAACATGTTTGTATGGTAGCAGTATCAGAAGTCCCCAGTAGTTTATCTGGGCCCTGTTGTGCACTATGCAAATACGGAGTCTTTCTCATAGAACATACAATATGAGCACATAAGTATATACAACTTTGGAAAAAGAAGTAGTTTCATTCTTATTTCACAAGCCATAAACTAGGGCATGGGAAGATTAAAAATTTGTCTGTGAGTATGTAGTGGCATCACACTGTGGGAGAGCTACCTTTTCAATCCAGATTATCAGTCTTCTTAATCTGATTCTGTAATGAGAGAAATAGCAAATAAAGTGTGATCAAAACTTTACTCAAAGCCTTATACTGACAGCAGAGAGGAAAACATTCCTGGTGATTCTTTCAACAGCACTGTGATTATCCCATAGAAATATTAATATATTTGCAACTTGAAGTGATATGCTTGCTCTTATTTCTGCTTTTTTAAGTCTAGTTTTTGCAAGAAATAAAAATTGGTGTGTGTCCTTTATATTTCCCACTTAGTTCCATCTATTTCATGGATTGATTATGCCACAATTGTCAACATTTTACAGGACACATAGTACTGAATGTAAACCTTTCTTAGATAAGTATCACTTGAGTGCAAAAAAAATTGAAATGAGGTTCCAACTTGGACTATGACCTTATTTCTCAAAGACGCGATTTCAGTATTGTGTGTGTATTTTTTTGTGCTAAACTGTACCTTTTTTGCACACTGGAATTCTGTTTCCCTGTTTTTCATGACAAAGTGAACTTCTCTACTGATTTCAGACAGTGTAAGTTTTGGAAATGTGCACATTCAGTCTTAATGAACTTGCATAGCTATCGTCAACATGAAAAATATGCATTCCTTTGAGACTTTTATCTACTAGTGTTCCAATAACATCAGAGGTTCTTAGATGATTTTTGCAGCCGTGAGAACATGGATATGTATTTCTTACATGATTTACTTTTATTTAAAGCTTATTCTTTACCTCAGTTCATCTCAATTTCAACATTTCTTGTCTCCTCTCTTGTGAAGAAGACCAGATAGGAAAATTTTGAGTTCTAAGGATAGGTAAAATCATGCAAAGCACCTGGGCCATCTTTCAAGTCTGAAGCTCCTTTTTTGTTTGTTTTCTGATAAACTCTCCAGTCCTTGGGTTGGCAGGGTTCTGCCCCATAAGTCACTGACAATTTTTTGGCTAGGGAAATAACTAACTAAAAAGAGTGAAAGCTGAGAGGCTGATCATGTTTATTGTCATTAGCTCTAACTATTTCAAAACTGGGAAGAGTACCAAAAACTAGTTGACAAGAGGACATATTTTTTGCCTTTGCCTTTAATTAAACTCCAGCAAAACTGATGACTTGCAAGCAAGAAGAGAAAGGTACAACCTGGAATGGTGAGCCTGAAAAAGATGATTGAGATTTCACGAATAGCTACTAGAAGAGGGCTTTAAAGGTGACGAAAATTTAGAATAGACATTCTGAGATGTTTTAAGAAGTTCAAAAGCTAGTATTACAAAGTGCTGCATCATTTTTTAGCCATGCTTAGCTGTTTAACAGCTGTTGTTTTCAGTGCCTTCAATGCAGCTGTTTCTATGATGCTGAGGGAAGAACTTTAAGTCCTAACTGTTTTATAAATCACAGTAGTAAGAAATTAAGCCTGCTTTCTTTGTTTTGAGAATCTTAAGGTGAAAAGTGTATTTTAAAACAAAAACAAACAAACCCTGAAACACCAATTATATCATGAAGTTCAATTCACATACTAAAATATCACTTTAATAGTCCCTGTGGAACTGTCTCATGCATCAAGCTTCCAACTTTCAGCTGTCACCCTCTTTGTTCACTAGACAAAGGCAGAAAAAGCACAGACATATATCAGGTGTATTTCTAGCCTGAAAAATCAAGTCACTGCAAATTATGTTCTCTTGCTCCAGAAACTTGATCGCTGCATAGATAGCTATATCTGACTTCTGTGAGAAAATCAATTCTTACTACCTTTTAATCCTGTTCACTCTGCAAAGCTAAGGCAGCTATTTGAAAGGGAGTTCAGTCTTTTTGTATTATCTGTGCAACAGTTTTCTCATTTCCATCTGTCCATGCCAGTGATAGGTGGCAATAATATTATAAGGGGTTAACAGTGGCCTTGTTTGGTCTTTGAAATACTGACTAGTAGCAGCAATAAAAAGGAAGGGCAAACATTCAGGGAACTCTGCAGAGCTGATAAGAGAAAGGGATATTTTCTACTGGTAGGTGAATGCTTAAAATGGAAATAAACAGAGGCAATGCACTGGGGTCCTGCAATCTCCTTTTTACAGAGGTTAAGGGTATAGCTCTGCTTTACGTGACTTGCTGAAGGTGAGAGAAAATCTCTGCTGGGGTTAGGATTAGTAACCTCATTTCCAGATACCTAATGCAGTAGCCCTTGGTTTATATTATCCGAACTGTATTTGTATACTGGAAGGCAAAACTTGATCTTTAGGGGGTGGTTTTGACTTGGTTCTCATGGTAAGGACTGCACCTTTCCCTGTCTCATTAAAGAAAGCTCTAAGTTCATTCCAAACCTGAGAATGAAATTGTGGTTATTTGTTTCTGTTGTTTTAAGCACTACATACGAGCTCTGCTTAAAAAGATTCTCAGGAGCGTTTAATTGAAAACCTGTTGGTGAATTTGGATAGGAAGTTTTACTGCTTTGAGGAGCTTGCTGAGATGCATTACAAAACCCAGGTAGAATATTCAGACTGAAACTTCTCAGAAACAGTGACTCACACCTCTGAAAACCTGATGCTAGGCCAAAGTAGATGGAAGTTCTTTAGCTAGCATGCTGTAGCATAAGTAGTCTTGTAACTTACTGTCTTGGAACTTGCAACCATGCACCTTGTTGTAGTGTAGAACTGATATTTGATGATTAGTAAATCCAGGAGATATGAACACAATTTGGAAATGAAGTTCACGGTGCATTCACTGCTTGGCTGCCAAAAACATTCAAGAGCATGATTCTCTTCTCTCAAATGAAAAGAAAATAGCTAGGGTTACTGGCTGGCTCTGTGCAGCATATGGAGCACTGTAGTTTTACTGTGTGATGATCATTGCTTCAGAATCTGCTTTCAATTACCAGCAAGTCCCAAGTCTGCTGCTGCCTCTCCCAGACATATAGCATGTACCGTGAACTGAAGCACTGCATAATACAGTATTGAAGCTAAACCAAGCTCTCTGAAAAGATTATTTCCCAAACACTATTACTCTTCTAACATGTGAGAAAGCTCTCATTCTAAGAACTTAAATGGTTGCCTCCAACTCTTCAGACTGTTTTGTATTAATTTGGCCTACTGATGCAGATCACTATCATTTGTTTTTCTTAATTTGGGTGCATTAAAGCATTGCCCAGAGGCTTGAAAGATGTAGAGAGTGCTTTGAGAAGGACTGAATATCGATGCTTAACCAGTGAATGAAATACTCAACAGGAGCAAGAGTTCACTGCTTGCCTTAAATGGGCAACTGAAGTCTTCAAAGGATGTGCCTGTGAGAGCCAAGCTCTAAACAATATTAGTGAAATAGTAGCTGGCTAAGGAGAAAGGAAGGTAACAGTGATTGCAAGGAGTGAGACCTAGAAAAGTGAAGGAAAAGTTTTAGGGGAAGAGAGAGTGCTTAATAGCAGACACATTTAGAGAATACAAGATAACTGAAACGTAGGCTGGGGAGCTGATGCACAACGTGGTTATGATGGCTTCAAATGAATCAGTTGCACTGTTGCAGACAGCTCTCTAACTGTTAGGCTGTGCTAACTGCTGTAACTACAAAATCACATGAATTACTAAAAGCTAAGCCACATTGTCCAATCCAGTTGCAATATAAATGTAACATGTAGTTTGTTACACAGTTTTTGTTCCACCACTGTAACTTGGAGACAAGAATCATAGGAATAAGTTGAGCAAAGCAATTCAGAGAAAGAAAACTAGCTTTGTGTGTACTTTTCTTACATGTCTTATGCTGTTGTCAGTTCTGATATTACAAACTATAGTGGGTCTGAATCCTTCCTATACCAAGAGGCGTTATTTTGTGCTCTGCTTTCTGTTCACACAACCTTCACTATTTTATTTTCCGTTAGCTCTGCCTCTGTAAGATGAGCTGAATGGTTGGAGTGGGGCTGGGGGAGCATTTTGGTTATACACATTTTATGTTATTGTTCAGTCCAGCATGTATTCTGGCAATGACTGTCCAGTTTAACAACAGCATGGCTAAGTAATGTATTTCTACCTTTTCTTCTTGATAGCTTTGGTTTTAAGGAGTTCTTAAGCGTTGACAAATTTTGGCAATAGCTATAAATTGACTTCATTTAGTACCTGGTATTTCCCTAAGGCATTCACTTTCAAAGGCTCTTAGGCTCCTTTCTGTACTTTTGGTAGATTTCCAGCTTTTATGTCCTTGCAATAAAATGGAAATAACACAGTTGGGTCTATATAAATAGCCATATAATAATATATCATCGGAAACTTAGCTAGGGGAGGACCCTGTAAAATGCAGTTGTAACAGCATTCTCAGGTAAAATGTACCAGACAGAACAAACAAGTAGAGCAAGACCAAGAATATTCTTCATTTCTGACCTGAATGTTGGCAACAGAGCCTTGTCTGCTTCTACACAAACCAACTATAGCAGCTGGAAAATGATATATACAAAGCCCATATGCTGGGAAAAACCTGATATATTGTGTACTGCAGAACATCCCAAAGTGGGCTAGAAAGAATGTAATTTTATGGCATAGGGAGACAGAGTGGGTGGCACAATGGCACTAAAATATGGGATGTTCCCAAGACTGAGTGTGGCAAGTAGAGTAAGTGATCACCAGGCATCATGGTGCTGGCAGTTGGCAATCCAGAATCTCTTTGATCCAGCAGGATTGCCTTCATTATTGGTGAGGAGAATACAGGTTAAAAAAAAAAATAGCACTCTCCCTTTTTAGGGATTAGAGGTATTATTTTTGAATTAATAAGATATTAGACAAGTACGAACACATTAATTGATTCAGATATTTCCAATTCACGCTTTGTCAAGAACATCTAAAATGTAAACGTATCCATAATATTGCCTTTGGGTAACATTGCTATTTTTTAATCACAAATAAAATACATCAACTTCTCTTTAACTGAAATGTCTCAGTAGTTGCTTTTGTTTCCTCGCATCTGGAAATATATATATCCGCTAGATGATTTCATTTACAGAAGCAATGACCAAAATCATTTACTTGAAACCAAGATTAACATGTCCTACTTAATCTACTTGTATAATTAATATTTGTGAGAATTCTTCCACCTTAAAATAATAAAATATTTTATAAACAAAAAGTAAATAACCTTACTGGTTTTTTTTTTCCAAGCTAAACTGGATTTCATAGTCACTGAAGGACTTGCAAGCTGATTAAGATGACTGTTTCTGTGCACTGAATGTGATGGTTTCCATGCACTAGTTTATATTTACCTTAAGATGGATAATGTTTACAACAGCTTAAGACAAAAAATATTGTACATAAACAGATTCCTTCCAAATGGTGTCTTTGTATCTTGCACAAGAATTTGTTGCAGCTTCACTTTCCATCACTACTTGGAGAAAGTAGACTTTAAAATATCCTGAGCAAGTTCCTTTGAAGGACCATGAGCAACCTTCCATCTTTATTCCCTGCCAATAGCCACTTGAAAAGTAAATCTCATTTAAACTAAAATATTTTTTTTTTTCTGGGTAGTTTGGATATAATTAACGTACTGGTGAAATTGCAACAAAATATATGTTCAACAACATTTTCTTGCCATCCATGTGATGTGCTCCTTCTGGCAATGGTGGTTGTAGGAAATCCTTGATTTGTTGTTTCCACTCAAAGGAGTAGATCTGACCTGAGAGATGCATTTGAAAAAAGGGGCTAAGCTTACCTGGCCAGGCCATTGTAACTGTGATTCAAGTCCTCCTGACTCTGCAGGACCTAGCAAAGTGTCAAATTGCTCCTGTATTCTCCTGCTGCTTTTGCAGGGACAGGTATGTGTTTGTCTATAAGGAAAAAAGTTTATATATTGCTCCCCATCCTACCATGTGTCCCAGCACGTTATGGGACTCGGTGGGCATGTTTCAGACTCTTGAGGGCTGCAGAGGAGATCTTGCCTTTTAATTCTGAGGCAGACTAGAGAAGCTACCAAACGAATCCATTCTACTAGTCTGATTTGCAACAGTGTAAAGATTAAAGTGAGAAAATGCTTTGAAATGCATTCAGAATTTGTTACTTTCAAGTAAGTTATATGAAGAGAGATAAAGGACTTGAAGTATTATGCCTCATCTACAGGCTCTTTGACTACATCTGCCTTGGGTAGAGAAATTGGAAAAATCCTTTTCTCCTTGTATTGATCTTGTGCACTAAAGTCAGAAATGTGCATATGAGAATCGCAACATTTGTCTTCATGGGAAAGTAAACCTTGGATTATCTGGTAAAGTTCATAAGACTTTTTTTTTTATCCCCAAATTAGGAAGTGATCAAATCTTTAACTCCTGCAGGAAAGCATTTTTTTTTTTTTCTAACTGACAAGACATTCAAATCTAAATGTAAAGAAAGAGCAGAGGATGTTGTTTCCACTTTCCAGTGTGTAACCTGTGCTCTGTATTTCGGGCTGCCTCAGGTTTTGAACCTCTGTGGTATTGCCAGGTCAGTTCTGGATGACATGCTAGCTAGGAAGATGTTTCCAATGGTTATCCATGCAAATTTTCAGGCTAAAAGAGGTTTGACCACAATTTGGGTTCAAATCTAATCTGAATGAAGTTCATGCTTGAGGTTCACCCGTTGCCAGGATTAAGGACAGTCTGTCTTGTTTTCTCTCCTTTGGAAACCCTCATTGCAATTGACCTAGTGCATCTCAGCTATACTATATGTGCTGAATTTCAGTTATTCACTCTGTGTGGTGAAACAGTGTGGAAAGACAAAACAACAACCAAAAAAAAAAATTGAATATAATCCTACAAATACTTCATAATACTGATTTATTGTCAAGGTTAAAAGCCAGCTGTTTTCATCATTTCCAGATGCAGTGAGTTGAGGGCTGTTCCACCATTGTTTATGTAAGCAGAGCTTACAGAGTCCAATTGTTAAGTATTTTTTAAAACGCCAGATTCTGAGGACTTTTAACCAGAAAATCTGAAGAAAAATACATTCAGTGGGTGCTTATGTACTAGTGGACTTTTGAATAGGACCAACCCTAAGGCACTCATATTTTGATCCTGTTTCTTTCGGAAAGTTGAATTTGAGCTGTTTCTGTGGTTACATTCTTGGCTTTTCCTTTTCTGTTGCTTTCACCCTTTATACAACTGGGTCTCTGTTTTTTGGAGAATTCACTAAAGCTTCAAGAGATCTTGTTCACAAAATTATATGCATTATTAAAGCAACTGACAAATGCTGTTATCTTCAATGGATATGGGATGTGGAATGTGTTTGTATATATGACCAAATATTGTGGGTTGTTGTTCTTTCAGTCACTTCCTTTAAGCAGAACTGAGAACATCTAGATTATTCAGAGGACATACAATTCCAGTAGAAGTTGGATAAAAAGGCCTTAAATACCCAAACAAGGGTATTTTGAAAACAGATGAAACACCATCTCTTGTTCCCACCCCTCAAGAAGAGTAAAGCAAAAACCTAGACTGGGAATAAGCTACAAATAAAATAAAAAGGCTTACAAATTACTTTAATTAGTAACTGAAGTAAGATCAACCAGATGTGTCCTACTCTCATTTTAGCCTTTATTTGATGATTAAAGAAAGTGAAAGCTTCAGTAAGACACCTCTCCAACTTGTAGATTTATATATGTTTATAGGATCTTGGGGAGAGGGCTTTTCTGTTTCTGACAATTCAAATAAGCAGTTATGTGTCCAGTTAAACCAGTGTCTATATACTCTGCATACTGTAATTCAGTTATGTGAGCATTTGCACTCTTTCACATGCTACAAGTCGGGGTAATTGCACTGAAATAATCTTGTGCTGGTACAATTTCAATCAAGGCAATGTTGAGAATAATTAAATACAAGATGAAAAAGATGTGAAAGCTGTTTTAACATTAATAGAAAATGTGACACTACTCCCTCTCTGAAAATGCCTGGGAATAAGGTCTTACAGTGAAGCTGTAAAAGCTCAGTTTTTATTTAGCCTGCTTTACGTATTATCTTAAGAGTAAAGGAAAAAAGGGTTCTCTTTTTGAGTATGACTAATGGCACGCGTTAGCTTGATTCAGACTTATTGGTGGTGGATTTTGTTTCGATTAAAAATGTATCGTGTGAAAGCTTCATGTCTCTTACACTCTTAAAATGCTTAAATATTGTATTTTAAAAACCTAGGATGAGGGCTATGCCATCTCTATTTTTGGCTAAGAAATTAGCAGTTTAATGTTATCTTAGTGGCACTGGTATAGTCTTTGTCCTGGTGTCAGCACATTTAAAATGGTGCTGAAAAATTGGAGAGGGCAAAGAGGACAAAAAAATGAATTAAGGACAAAGGGAGAAAATGTGCTGCAGTGAGGGAATTAAGGAGCTCCAGTTTATCAAAAAGAACACAGATGTTATTGAATTACAAGGTCTAAATGTCTTTATGGGGAGAAGAGAGATGGATAGTAAAGGGCTTTTCAATCTAGGAGAAGCATGACAAGAAACAGTGTTCTTCTAGCTAAAAATGAAGTACAAATGTTTGAGTGAGGATAATCAACTAGAGAAAAACAACTCAGCAGCAACAGAGAGGGTTTGTCATCTTCTACTTTCTTCAAATCTAAGATGAAATACATTTCTAGTACAAATCCACTACCCAACATGAACGTTTGGGCTGAATGCAGGCACACTTTAGTTAGTTTCCTTGTTTCTAAAGGAAAGAGTAAAAGTTTAGTTGTTCCTTTTTAATTGCATGAAATAAACCTGACAACACCATGGGCTGCCTCATTTGCCTAATGTGTTTCAAGGTACCCCCTAATAATACTATACCTCTCATAAGAGTGGGGGATATGGGCTGTCGTACAGTAACTGTGAATAATTTTAGAAGCTCTCCAACCTGCTCAAGTAATCTCTTTCATTTCTCTGCTGACTCCTTGACTTATGTATTTTTTTAGTCAAGATAGTCTTGGTAGCAGCCACTTTTTTTTTCTCTCATTTCCTGGAGAAAAAGAAGCCAGGGTGAAAAAATAAACCTCAGCCTGCTGTCCTCCTTTCACTTCAAATCTTAAAAGAATACCTTTTGTTGTTCTAAGTTTTGCTTAAATATTGTCCAGTCTCTTGTGCCTTTAATCCAGTCTGAGTAAGAAACAAGCATAGGCCAGGGGCAGAGCTGAAATTCAGCCTGTCAGCTCTCTCACGGCAACCTCCTTACTTCCTTGCAGCTCCTTTTTCTTACTCTTCATTCATTTAAGCATGGGGTACCACCAGGAAAACCTGGGTGATTCTATCTACCTTTTGTTGTTTTTTTGCAGTGCCCTTCCTAGAGAAGCACAGATGCTCCTGTGAAATAGCAGCTGTGACCTGCCCTATCATCACAGTAACCAAAACTGTACTTTGATATAAAAATTGCATCATGACTCCGCTTCTGCCAGAGCTTTCAGACAGACAATTGGGCTTTGGAGTGTGACGTGGAGAAAAGAAGTTATTAGGCCTGTGTGTAAGATGATGATGATGACCTTGATTACCATCAAGATTTGACTATCTTAGAGATCTCTTCCAGACTAAATATTCTCCATTGTCTGTTCTCACCTTCTGATGGGAAGAACTTCCTGGTAGGGTAGGTTTGCTGTTGAAGCACAATACCATGCTGGGACATTGTGCTTGGCTTCTGTTATTCAGAAGATAAAACAGAGCAATGCTTCCTATTTCTGTGGAGCTACAAGTTGATAAAAATAAAGCTAATAACTTGAAGCTATGGGGTCTAAGTGCTTCCTCTCACTTTTTCTCTCTCCTTTTTAACAAGCTGTTTGAGACCTGCCAGCATAGCACAGTCCCCTGGCTGCACTAGGGTACACAAGTGCTGCTCCAAAAATAATACCTCCTATTTTATTATGTTATCTTGGCCCTCAACATCAGAGCTGAATGTTAGTGGTATGGCAGTAGAGGCTGAACCTTCCCACGAATATTCCATTACATTCCATTGCTATGCAACAGATGGCAGCAGAGAGGTAGTCTGATAGAATGGTGTCTGACATGGAAGTAAACATGAAGCAAAGGTGCAGAACTGAATTTCCTCATGCAGAAAAAATGGCACCTATTAACATTCATCTATGTTTGCTGAATATTTATGGATATCTAACAGTGAATGTGAGCACAGTGATGCAATGCGTAGTATGTTTCAGCAACAACACTGCTGTAGCAGATGTGAAACAATGGGTCACCTCTGATGCTGCAGGTTTGCATGAGCACAGCACTCAGGCTCTCGTTCATCACTGCTAAAAATGTAGAGCTAACAGCAGTGACTACATTGAAAAACAGTGTTTCGTAGCTTAGAATTTGCTCTTTCAAATAGTGTTATCTTGCTCTTTGTTGCTGTTGTATTTTCCACAGAAACAGTAGGAAGCATTATCTTTGGATCAGCCTATAAATGCGTAGAATTGCTGATCCTGCTTGTCACTAATTGTGATATAATTTGAGCTCATGTATGTTTAAAAACTCAGTAAAAACATGGCAGTGGTATCAATATTGGACCAAAATCCCCAACCAGAGGATCTCAGCAGAGACCTGCTAAACTAGGACCTGCTTCCAGCTGCCTACTTGTATAGCTGGTTGCAGAATTTCTGTATGGAAAACTTATGATATGAAGCATATGTGAGAAGGGGGTCAGAATGAGAAAAAGTGTAACTAAAATCCCACAAAACATAGATGTAACAAATGCTGGATGGCTTTCAGATATTCTGATAGCTTTTGTCACACCAGAAGCCCACGTTGCCACTCCTTTGAATGAGGAAAAAAAGCTTTTCTAGTACTTTTTGGCCAAATTTATCTTCCCTTTATTTGTACAAAGGTTACTGACAGGGCTGTAACTTACTGCATACATGATTTTTATTTTGAAGAAATCTAGAGAACTGTAACTTTTTTATGTGTTCAATTTCTTGAATCAGAACAGTTAATGGATAAAATTATTATATAGGATATTTTTCCTGTAAGACCATTACTGCTTGTAGAGTATATACAGTGAGAATCTGCACCTCTTTAAATACAGAATTTTTTAGAATTGCGGTTTTTCCAACAACATAGATATTTTAGATAAGTTCTAAGATACATGTTTATTCAGCTTTTCTCAGAATATTCATTTTGTATCAGAATATATTCAGGTAAAAAATTATGTAGAATTATTTGCCTGCAAAAAAACCAAGTATTTTGTACTTGGTGTGTTATGAAAGTGCTGTTCTCTTAAGAAGCACCTTATGGATTAAATCGCTTTTTCTCACTCAAGTTTTATTGGAAAAAAATAATCAATGTAGATGCTTTAATGGAATGAGCAATAGCAATAACTATATAGAAAAGCATACACCATTTTCCAATTATGTTTAAATGCTCAGATATTCAGTACCTCTATAAATATATTAGGAAAAAAAAAAGTGATTGTGATGGCAATGCTAAACTGCATTATTGATTTGTTTTAAGGAGTACGGTTGTATGTCATCAAATCAGTCAGAGGCTGCGATTGCCTTAGAAACTTCAGAAAAATGCATAGAAGTGTATCTACTCACGCATCTGAGTGCCAGTTTTAACACAATTTCTCGTGTTCCTGACCCACTGACTGCTTCTGGGAACCACGAGGCTGAGCTCACCCCGCAGCACAGCCATCTGCGCTGGGGAGAAAAAGCTGAAGGCAGCAGGGGAGAGGGGCTGGGATTACAGTGCATCATCTGCTCGGGTCATCCCGTGCCTTTCGAGTTTAATCAGGCTTTTTTCATCCTCCATTACACTCATTAGGTCCTGTTAGGTTAGTGCTCGATGTTGATCTCTATCTTGGTCAAGACAATTGCTGCTGATTAACTATAATTACCAGTAATGGTCCCAACCTGCTTTCAAGCAGAATGCTGCTGTCATCTTGTCCAGGCCGCAGCTCTATGATGAGCAGCCCAAATATGCTTCCCGCTGGCTGCCTTGTTGTCTGACCCTACAAGTCACTTCTTGTGTGGGCTCAGCCCCTCACTCTTGTACTTGCTGCCTACAAACACCCGAACCTCTTTGTGAGGTATGTAACAGGTAAAGATAAAGAAAGGAGTGACTGGTATGGGGAAGAGAGGAAGAGATGAAGCAAAAATTAAATAAAATACAGAACGCAGCAAATAACCATGCAATGTAAGGATGATGAAGCTCAGTGCTAACAAAGGAATCTAGTGCTTTGTACTTTGCAATCCAGAGCAATACAACAGTCCAAACTGAAAATATATCCTGTGTATTTATAATAAAATAAAATTTAAAGAAGAGCTTTAATCCAAGCCAGTTTTCCTACATATGTCAGGTTATTTGGAGAAGAGTTGTCCTAAAGATCAGACCCTTTATGTTCAAATACTGCTACAGCTTTTATCTTTTAGCTTGCGGATGGTATTCTGGTTAGCCTTATGAAAGCCTCTATATGCTAAGACTCTACCATGACAATAAATAATCATGAGTTGAGTCAGAATTTATTGTTAATCGTAGTATGAATACTAAGGTCATGTAAATGTTTACATTCCCAATACATAGTTACAAATAATGCCTACTAAACTTCCAACTGACTTTAACTACAAATAATTCGAGGAATAAAACAGAACTCTTGTTATTTATGCCTCCCTTCGGCAGGCATCAAAAGAAAGATTATATTAAACAAAACAAAAGCCATTAGCAGAGTTTGGACGGAAGACTAGACAGAAATGCTACCCTAAGCAGCTAGTACACTTTCAAAGCCTGGTGCATGTAGCCATGGTCACAGAGCCCAGAATTTGGGCATGCACCTGATACTGTAGTTCCGATGAGGTTTTAATTGTAAGTGATCCTCAAATTAATAATTTAAGGCAACACATATATGAGGAGGGAGGATACTGTACAGTGATTAGCATTTATCTTAAAAATGTTCCTTAAGGATAAAAGAGTACTCATTTGATTGCAAAGCTGAACACTTCAACACTTTAGTGCATCTGTTCCTGCAGCATTGAATTGCGTTGGGAGATGTTCCCACTGAAAGCACTGAATAAAGCAAGAGAAATTACTGTTTTCATGTAATACTTCTACACAGTAGTTTATATGTGTGATTAGCTGTAGAACTGCCAATCAGTACTAAATATGACCTTTTCTAAATTTCAAATATTTGATTTTGCGTTCTAAACAATTCGTTTCTAAGATAGTGTGTAATATGCATTAGGAAAAATCGATGAATTTTTTTTGTGCTTTTCTTGTATTGTGGGTAGAATCTATTAGAAGTTTCAAAGCCACTTAATTTTATTGATACATCAAGATACATGCCACTTTTAGAAAACACTGCTCCCACCATGAAAATGCTTCTGGTATCTTTTGTCTTTATGTGGCAAGACATAATGACAATCAATACTGGTTTACAGCTGTTCGACATCTCCACAAGAGATGCATATTTTTCAGTACCACAAGATACAAGTCGTTTGTTTGATGGTTAAACAATCTGGAAAAGAAAAAAAAAAATCTCAAGCATATGTGGTGAGTGCAATGGGTCTGATAAATTGTAGTAGTAGTCAATTTTATCTGCTCAATCCTGGGATGAAATAGCTCTCTTTCATGTAGCTTTCTTTGAAACACGTGCATCTCAAACTTCATAAAACAATCTTTTATAGTACACTAAGGATCTTTCAAAGAGCAATACACAAACATGGTATATCTGTATTTATATACTGTAGTCATATTCCTGTAAACAAATGCATGCTACATGAATATGTGTTCAGCTTCTGGGAGTATTTATGTTCCTAATGCGTATGTGCTTTCAGAATCTATGCAGTTATATAACTAGATAGCTGTGTATGACCTGTGTGTGTTATAGACTATTATATAGAACAGTGCATGTTCAGTGCAGTTTAATTTTTTCTGTCAATTCTTTGTTGAACTGAGCATTTGATCTGTAAAATCAAGTCATTTTCCAAGGAAGAAATTATAAATAAAGTTTTAGCATAAAACAATTTAATTAACAACATTAATAGTAAATACATTCCCACTATCAATGTCAAACTTCAGTTTAAAGAGTGGCCTATATTTAATAATAGCTGTAAATAAGATTTTTTTATACATACATATGTGTACATGTAATATATTATGTATTATATATATAAAAAAACAACTATTATCTCTTTGCTGTTTATAGAAGGAAAAAAAAAAAAAGGAGATTGCTAGCCAGGAAACCACATCCTAGGAAGATCAAATCCTTGTGACAATTTATTATGGAAAAAGCCATGTTTTCCACTTGAGATGCAAAGTTTTGGTTTTGCAGTTTATGGTCAATCAAGATACTTGTTTTTTATTTGCTGCCTCTTGCAAGAACAGGGTTATTAGCCCCTGAAGTCTTGGTTACATTCCAGTTTTAATAAATACACTTTGCCTACATAATTCCCGCTGTAGCTTCAGGTGGATTGTGGAATTTTCTTCACTTCCTGTCATAAATTACTCTGTAGTGTTGCTGTGCACTGTGCAGCAGCTGCAGTACTGCACTGCTACTGTTCAGTGCATCCCCCCAAACTTCTGACCCTTTTTATTTAATCTTACATCATATATATATATATTTGCTGTTGAATTTGTACCAGTATTTCAAAAAGCACACATCAGAAACTGTTACTAAACCATTATTATGAAAGTTCAAGTTACCATCTTCCAGTTGCTTCTTTGATATCTGCTTGACAACCTACAAATGGACAATCAAAATTCAAAAAATATTAGAAGGAAACAGCACCAATTTTAGGTGCCTCGCTTCTTCTGTGATTCACACCCAATTTTGTTAAATGGGGGTTAAACAGTGTTTAAAAGGATTTCAGACAGCCTGCACCCACATACTGCCATTAGCACTCTTCTTGAATGTGCAGAGGATGCTGAGGCAGAAAGGCAAGGGGGAGAATATGTTGAGTGTCTTTTTTCTAGCTGCTCACCAAAATAATGTTCACTGGAATTTTTTTTAAATCTATTCAGTATTTTCACTCTTTTCTGTTTCAGGTCTGTGGACCTCATTGAGAAAAAAAGATGCCCATTATTTACACTTTCTCCAATAATTTGTTACTTGATTGGATTGATTTTTTCAATATTTTTTGCTATCTGATTCAGCTGACCTTCTTAGTAAACATTTGTTCTTATTGTATCTAATAGCTGAAGCAGTATCATTTTCTGTTTAGGATTGATTGACAGTAGAATATTCTAGCTGAGAGCTACAAAGTCAAACCACAGACTGAGACACTGTACATACAGACTGAACATCCTCAGGATCTGCCAGCAGGCTGTTCCATGCAAAATATTACCAAATCTAACCATGAATTCTGGAATAACACTTTCTTGGCTATGTGTATAGGCAATGGGGAGTATAGTTACTATGTTTACATTTCTTGCTGGAAAGTCATAATCAGATGCTTGCTGGGATGCATGAAAAATCTCCCTGAGTGTTTCCTGGCAGTTGTGCATGTAAGAAGTGCTTTCATTCATCAGCATACCTTGCGCTTTACATCCTTCAGGCTTCAGCTTTCCAAACTTGGTCAAGTAGGAAGGACTGGAAATAGCAGCACTTTCCAGAACGCTTTTTTTCACTGTGGCAATGATTTCTGGGTTCTCACCTGGCCACAATAGGGTTAATGTGTCCATCCTGTGGATTGGCAACAGTGCAAGGCAAAAGGATGGAACTGCACGGCTGCCAGGATGGGCAGAGGCTGGCGAGCTCCTTCCCTTCACAGCTCCTTCCCTTCCTTCCCTTCACTTTTTTACAACACCTATCTCATTAATTGCCCAGGGCGGCCCTTGGGCCCGAGCAACCGAGGTGAATTAAGTTGACAGGGAGCTCGAGAAGCCCGGACCGCGCTGCAGACACCGGCCTTCCCGCAGCGGGAGCGGCTGCACCCCTCGCTCCTCAGGCGGGCTCGGCCCTGCGCGCGGCGGTCGCCATTTTCCGGCATTCCGCAAGCGGGTGCTGCCATCTAGTGGCCGGGAGCGAGCGGCACGGGAGGGGCTCCCGCATTCCGTGTTTGCGCCGAGCTGTGCGGGCGGGGAGCGGTCCCTCCTCAAGGGGTGTCCCGAAAAAATGAGGTCGATGAGCCAGCTCGGCTGTCCGCCGCTCAGACAGCAAAGCCTGCGTTCGGAGATTTTTATTGAAGGAGGTGTTTGCTAACGTTTGTGGGCACTTCTGCTTTTTAAAGCTTTTTGTTGGGTAGCATGGGTCCAACACGCAGGCAGTTTTAACGGTAAAAAGGCGTTCAGAAGATCCGGCATCCAAAGTCGCGCTCTGTAACTTTATTTTTAAGGCAGGGAACAAGGACTTAGTTCCAGCTTGATTTAGAAATTGCCCTGCAGTTTTCCTAATCCAAACCTTGAGCTGGGATGTTCCTAGCAGTGATAAGCACCGGTAACCAGATCAACAGCAAAAGCCTTTTCCCATTAGTCAAAGTGAATGACATACACTAACATAACTGCAAAAGGTAAATAACTTCAGTATTAGTTTAGTTTAACTTGAGAACGTGGCTCTTGACCCAGAAGGTTGTGCTATTTATATACATACACATATATTTTTACGTATTTGTGTATATATATATGATTAACATCACACTGTTGATGAGAGCTGCAAGTACATTTAGCTTTCAGGTGTTGCATCTCAATCTTTCTCCTGCAATAGCACTCGTCTGGCAAAGGGCCTCTGATCACCATGGGCAGGCTTAAAAAAAATTCTTTTCTCAGATCTGGGCAGCAGCAGTCTTCTCTAATATCCTGCTCTCCTGGGTCTCCAATAAGAACAGAGAGAAGAGTTTTGCCCTTGATATTTAAAGCAAAAAAACCACTCTTCCGATCAAAAATACTGAAGCACATCTTCTCCCTTTTGTAAAATTGGATTTTGAAGGTGAAGCTTGTGACATGTTGAATACTTTGCAGCACGTCTCTTTGAGGGTTGAGAAACCAGTTTCAGGAGGCTCTTTATATGCATTCCTCTTCTGGTTAGAAATCTAATGTGGTATGTTTTGTTTAGTGAGTTTTCAGGAACAGTGCCCCGATCTCATCTTGATCTCTTCTCTCTCCTTTCCAGAACACATGCTGGGGCACAGATAGACGAGTGGAAAGTCGAAGAGGAAGGTTTTGAAGAGAGAAGAGGCATCACCTGGGGTAAGTGAGGGACAATGCTGGGGAAGGATGAAGTGAGTCAGCATGACACACGTTCTCTTGGAAACCACTGCAGGATCTTCCCAGTGCACTGTGTGAGCCTCTTAAAAGCAAAATCCAGACAGAGTCTGTCTCTTTATAAATCTTTACTCCCTTTCCATTACTAGTTGGGTATTGTTGGCTCTAAGCCACCTGATTTTACTATGATTTATTAACTGCTATGCATTATATATGAGATTCAGGTTTACTGAAGAGTTACCCTTATGGTCAATGTTGCATACAAATCAGCTACTGTTAGAGAGGTTTATTGCATCTTTTTATGTGACTAGGAGTTTTGTTAGGTAGTGTTAGAATTTGTGACTTGTAAAACAATGCCTTCAAAAAAAAAATCAAAATCCTCATCTGTATTTCACATGGTGCATGTACCACACGGAGTACATCATACAGCACTATTTGGCTTGAGATCATTCCTAAAAACCTAAATGCTTGGACAACGAGGAAAGGGGAGAGGTAGAGGGCATTTTTTACAAAGTTCATAATAAACATGCTACTGATTGCTAAATAAATCAGTGCTTTGTGCCAAAAAAGAAACACGTAAACAAATGAAATAAGGGAACAGACGTTCCTCAGTGTGGAAATATGGTTTGCAGAACTGTCTGTGGTTTAAATGGTAATACAGCTTATCTGAGAGATGCTGCTGCTTAAAGAAGTCACACGTTATGTGTGCCTTGCTGTTCTTCTTTCTTACATTACTTGGTGGAAGCTCCACAAGAGAGAGAGGCCTTTGTCTATAGACTTGTCTGTGGATGTTCCAGTGCTGACCAGGGTCTCCTCCAACACTATTTCTTTACAGCATCTTTCATTTTCTATATTTGTATTAGTTATGCTCTAAAGATCAGTAAATAAATCCAGGGTTTAAAAAAAAAAAAAGATTATTTTAAACTCAAGGTGCTGGTTTTTTTTAAGTGAATATGCTTCAACAGTTTAGGGGTTTTTATTTTTATTTCTTTGCTGAGGGCAGGGGGACGGCAGGAAGAAGAAAGATGTCATTCTTTCGTTTTTTCTTTTCCTCCTCTTTTCCCCTAAATAATGCAGCGAGTTGCAGAGGTAGAAATGACCATAGAGATGTCAAAAGGAAGTGGGGAGAACAAAAGGTGGAATACTGGGTTTCACCGTGTCTGAAATTTTGCTGTTACATTTAAGCCACAAGCATGGCAATCTGTTTCAGACTGACATGTGTTATGAAGTGTTTGTGATGAAAGGAGTTACTGTTAGGTAAATCCATTTTCTCCTAAACTCGCTTTAAGGAAATATTTCTGATTTTGATTCCTCGCCAAAGATGCTCTCAGCAATCTACATGTTTGTAGATGTTGTCCTTTTATGTGTTTTCCTTATATTGTATTCTATTATTTTAAATGTATTTAGTAATAAACAACAGAAAAAAAAAAAAGGAATTGTTTGAATTAACTTTTTACCAAGTTCTATTGCAAATTTAGATAATATTCCTAGGAGGTAGTTTGTAGAGAGCCATGTTATAAGAATATAAAAGTCAGGAAAATGATCCTTGCTTTTCAGGATATGAATTTAGTATCATTTCATTTGTTCCAGATACGAAAAGCTTGATAGCTTCAGGCAGTTTGTAACTGACTCTCCTTTCACTGTTTACTCACAGTTGTGCTGTTTTCATTTTGTTTTGTTCTTTTTTTTTTTTTTTGCGGAAGAATGAATCAATCTGTTAGACAAAACTTTGAGGTGACTGCTCTGTGGTGTCCAGTTACAGATATTTAACCTGACAGATCACAGAATGATTTCAGATTAACATTTCATCTCTGTTTTGAGTAGTTTTATTTCAGACATTTTATAAATAATACAAGTTTCTACATTTGTAATATATTGGACTGTATCTCACTAACACGGTCTTCAGAAGCATGATTTGTTTTATACACAGATAGAATCGAAGATGAATTACCAAGGGGGTGGGGAATGATTCCAGCTTTGATTTCAGCTTTTCTTAATGTAGGGATGTTGTTGACACACATTGTTTCTCATTCACTGACACTTGGAACTGGCACAAGGCTCCCTCTCCTTGGCAAAGCAGACACTGTTCTACAGACAAAAACCCAGTTAAAGAGAGTGCTACCTGCAGTAAGGGTGTTTAGAAATCCACAGACTTCAAGCAACCAAAACAAAGCATTGCTTTTCAGCTTTTAGATGTGTTCCTGATTATGTGCTGCATAGGGTGTTTTTTTGTTCTTGATTGCTTGTCCGTTTTTTGAGAGCTGTGGTCTTGAAGGAAGCCAAACATGATGTAATGTTTAACTGTAGCAAATACCCCCATTGTATGTCACTGTTTGTTTCTCTTCCACATGTTCTGTAAGTTAATACTCTCTCATAATGAAAAATTAGTGAAGAGAAATAAGATGAATAAATACAAAAAGTTTAGCAGATGACTAGAACAATATTGTTAACCTCTGGAATTATACGGCTTGATGAAATCACAGCACTGAGGCAATGTTTTGACTGACTTGTTTGGTTTCCTGTGTGAGTGACACAGCAAAAAATTTCATGGCTTCCTACATTGGCATTTCAAACACTCCTTGTTAAAGTTAGTGAAAACATAGCATTTTCTTGCACCCTTGCCGTTTGAGTATAAAAGATGACATAGCAGTTCATCTCTAATCTTCTTAGAATCCTCATCAACTCATTTGCATGTTTCTTTGCTTTATCTCTGCTGAAGAGTAGAAAATTATCGCTGCCAAAATATGCAGATCCAACATTGCAAGAAATATATTAGTTGTGCTTTGAGGCTACGTAACTGTATTTCCTGAACACGTTATACAGTTATTAGTGTTACTGACTGAACAAAAATAGAATGAATGGGTAAACATGGCAATATTCAGATTATCCATATATTGCATAGAAAGTTATCTGCTCAGAGTGCAATTGTGAAGTGTTCCAAGATAATCTGAAGACACGTTGCTTTTTTAAGGCAATGATATTGGCATCTGATACAGTGATTTTGTGCCATCCTCTCATAAGAGAGGTTACTATGTAGCAACAGTTCAATATCATCCTTTGGACTTCTCTGATAGACCACTTAACTATCTCAGCTTTTCCAGTGATCATCTCATTTATCTAGGATTATTGCAGTGAATTTACTGTTTGGTTTTCTTCCAGAACTGAAATGTCAAGTCCGGTGTCATGTATGCAGTAGCTTTGTGCTGTGAGAGCTCAACAGATCCACCAAAAGCTGCTAGTAGTTGATCTTTGGATAGAGCTAGAAATAAATAAATCCTCTTTAGCAGATCAATATTCATCCCATTTAATGCTTGATGCGAAACTTGTGGATTTGAAGTAGTAATGCTGATGTACAGCTAATCGTTGAAATGGGCATTAGGGCTTTTATAGCATGGCAACATATTGTCAGACAGGAAGGAGGAAAGTGTTGAGTGCATCCTACAGGGGGAAAGAACTCCGTAACGATATGTAATTTAGTGCGCGTTTGTAATCCACAGAGTGTCCTACATTGCAGTGATTTGCTAGGATACAGACTAATACTGTGCATGCAGAGTTTATTCCTGAAATTTACTTAGTAAACAGATGATACCCCCTTCAGTGGGTCTTGGAGTCTAATTACAGCCATCCAGTCAGATTTCAAGAAATAACTTTCCTCTTTAGTACTCTCAGTTCCTTATCTATACAATTGTATCCAAGTACGTGGAATGTGCACTTTCCATGGTACAGAAAATACGTATCCAGTACTGAGCACACATATGTATTTGTGTAGACATGTATACCTGCCTGTTAAATTGCTGTTTAGAATTTGTAATGTTCAGGCTTGAGAGTAACCAAAGGATAATTTCCAGAGAATGGATAATCTATCAGTAAAAAGGTTCTGGGGCATTTTAAAAGCATACTTGAAATAGATGATTTTACCTTTAAGATGTGATTTGAGGGGTTTTTGTTCTTTTTTGTCTACTGTAGTAGTTGAGTACTTAAAGCCTT
The DNA here is from genome assembly GCA_013399175.1 of Odontophorus gujanensis. Lineage (NCBI taxonomy): Eukaryota > Metazoa > Chordata > Aves > Galliformes > Odontophoridae > Odontophorus > Odontophorus gujanensis. The sequence continues at coordinate 132,696 of VXAB01012279.1, forward strand.
TTTTTTCTTAAAATGAATAAATGGAAATCTTACGATCTTACGAATTATTATGCTACAGCAGATAAAGATAATATTGGCAAACGTGGAAAGCTGAGGCTGAGTTTTCTTCTGTGACGAAGCTATGCTCTGACCTTTATTGTCTTAATGTCACCGTGCATAGCTTAGTAATGTTTTGCCATTGTATACTCCAGGTTTCAAGTTCTGCTGCAGAGTTTCCAGATGTGCTGGCCAGCACATACCTTCCTTAAACAGTAATGGTGGGCTGTTACTGTAAGATGAGGCCTCTCTGAAGGTCCACACCCTTTGGTGATTGCAGGAAATAGCCCATTTCTTTTTCAACAGGCAGAAGGACTTCCCCAAAATTCTCGTCATCTTTAAAGATAAAGCAAATAATAATAATAAAAAGGCATTTGTTTCATACTCCCATTATGTAAGAGATACTAGTATTATACACATTTATGAATACTGCGTAACATGATAGAGTACATTTATGTCAAACTTTTTTTCTGTTATTCTTAACTGTTTTGCCAAGGAATATTTTAATCTTAGAAGTACAAGAAACCTCTAGAAAAATAACTACTGATGCAATGACTATTGAACTTCTGTGCCTCTGAAGATGAAGTAAGGAGTGGTAGATCTGTTAGCTCCCCAATCTCTTCTCACCTCTAATCCAGTTTCAGTGACCATGATAAAGATTGGTAAGGACAATAGGTGCTTTTCATGTTCCTGGACTCTCAATATAAGAGGGTAATTTGTGGAAGTGCCCGCAAAGTGACTTCACTTTAGGTCTGTTTGCCTAAACACAGTGTATCACCTTACATTAGGAGGAAAAAAAAAAAGCAGGGGACAAGATGGAGGTACAGGTTCACACAGCCTTCCTTACATCAACATGTATGCAAATGATGACTCCTCTGAATCAGCTGGAATTTGCAAGCAAGAAGTTCTCCATTGTGAAAATGGCTCCTATATATGTTGTCTTTTCTCACTTTCGTTCTTACTAAATGTGGTGCTCTTAGTTATTCCTTCTGTATTGTAATAGATATTTTGAAGAATCATAATTAGCTTTGCAATCAATTATTGAAGGCTTTAACTGAGAAATAAAAAATATATTTTGGTTTACAGTATCAAGATCTAAAACAAAGTCAGTAGTCCATTCTTCTGTATTGCTCCTGTTGAAGCTGTTTTTAACTCTGATACAAACCCTTCTGTTTCTCCCCAAAACTGAAAAGGGCTGAAGTTTTCCACTATTAAAGGCTCAAACCTGATCCGAGAAAAGACCCTTACACTGTATGACAAAGCCAAGGAATGATTAGGATTCTGCACTGATTTTGTGAAAGATTCTTTGAAGTTCAACCTGCATAGCCCATGTTTTGTTTGTTGTTTTTTTCAAATGTCTCTTTTCTGAATTTTTGTTTTGTTTTTCATTCTGCTTTCAGAGCGCATAGGCGGGTTCAGGCAGGAAGTGCAGCCTGAAAGGCTAGGCCAAATCCAGAGGGATTAGTCACAGCAAAAGGCTGCTGTGTGATCCTGAGTTACTTTCTTAGTAGTGTGGCAGAAAAAGAAAACACATTCCTCTATGTGTAAAGATCTTTAAACAATGCAAATCCATCAGGCAGATGGAAAATGAAGTCACGTTGGTATGGCATTTAGGAACATTCTTGTCAACCTAAATGCTGATGGTGGTGTCTTTTTCTTTTGGTTTTTAAATAGCAGGTGATTTTTATGAAATGTAGTCAACATTTCTATAAATCATAGTTTCCAATGACAGCACAGCAGATTTATTTTTTTTTTCTGCTCTGGCTTTTGGAAAAGCATTATGCCTAAAGGGGAAATGAATGCTTTTTATTCAAGGTAGTAGTTCAAGGGCAAGTTTTCACCCACTTGAGCCTGAGTTGAGAGACTATATTTCTTTTCTTTTTTTCCCTTCTCCTTTGTTTTGCTGAGTGACCAATGAAAGAAATGTGATGAAATAGTGAAGACCTTCAGCTTTTCTGTCCAGCTACTTGTACTTCATTTTTTTCTAGTGTTTTGTATCCCCTTACAGTCAATGCAGAGAACTCTCTGGAGATACCTTTAGGTAATTTCTTACATCAACTAAAAATTTATATGAATTCCAGAATTTGTTTTTTTTGTTGTTTTTTTTTTTGGGGGGGGGGGAGGGGAGCTCAGGGGGGGGCAAGTATTTCCCACCAATTTATCTGAAACTTCAAGAGTAAAGACAGTGAGGAATGGTAAAAACATAAAAATAAAAATAATAAAAAAATAGAAGGCTACTTTGGATTGTTGTCTGAACACCTTTAAAGGGAAATAATGAGAAAACTTTGGTTATGTGGGGGAGATGGGCAGTTCTGCTGTGGTTGTGATGGTTTTGTTGCTGATGTCATATTTTTTCTCTCATTAATGCAAAATGGAGGAGAATTTATTTGGTGTGTTCTACAAAGGAATGGTTTGAAACCTCCAGCTCATATAGAACATCATCTAACTACCATTTCTACTGAAGATCTCCTTTTAAGCTCTTTTCTCCAGCCAAATCACTTTTAGTTTTTCACAATTCAGAGAGGACATCAGATATCTAAATACCTGTATACAAACACCATATATTTGCCTCACTTAATGATCTCACATTCAGAGGTACTAATACCGAGGCTGACAGAGTGAGTTGGCATGGAGGAAAGAGATCTTGTGATAAACTGGAGTCTTGTTAAAAGCCTCTCTTCCTCTCTCCGCAGCTAAAGATAAATGGCAACGGTGAGGTTGTGTTTTTTTTTTTTTTTCC
>VXAB01012279.1:136805-206048 GCA_013399175.1 Odontophorus gujanensis
GTTGTTTTTTTTTTTGGGGGGGTGGGAGGGGAGCTCAGGGGGGTGCAAGTATTTCCCACCAATTTATCTGAAACTTCAAGAGTAAAGACAGTGAGGAATGGTAAAAACATAAAAATAAAAATAATAAAAAAATAGAAGGCTACTTTGGATTGTTGTCTGAACACCTTTAAAGGGAAATAATGAGAAAACTTTGGTTATGTGGGGGAGATGGGCAGTTCTGCTGTGGTTGTGATGGTTTTGTTGCTGATGTCATATTTTTTCTCTCATTAATGCAAAATGGAGGAGAATTTATTTGGTGTGTTCTACAAAGGAATGGTTTGAAACCTCCAGCTCATATAGAACATCATCTAACTACCATTTCTACTGAAGATCTCCTTTTAAGCTCTTTTCTCCAGCCAAATCACTTTTAGTTTTTCACAATTCAGAGAGGACATCAGATATCTAAATACCTGTATACAAACACCATATATTTGCCTCACTTAATGATCTCACATTCAGAGGTACTAATACCGAGGCTGACAGAGTGAGTTGGCATGGAGGAAAGAGATCTTGTGATAAACTGGAGTCTTGTTAAAAGCCTCTCTTCCTCTCTCCGCAGCTAAAGATAAATGGCAACGGTGAGGTTGTGGTTTTTTTTTTTTTTCCCTTTTATAGTTTTGGAAACAGAAAGAACAGCAGAGGGAGCCCCTGCACGGCTTAAATCGTTGGTCTCAAAGAAAACGGAGCAAGCGCTTGTGCGGGGTGCCAAACCTCTGCCGCCCTCTCTTGAGCCTTTCGCTTGAAGTAGCAGTTGCAGCAGGCACTAATGGGAGCACCCACCCCAAAAGCCCACCTTCCCTGTAGCCAACTGAGGTTTGGGGCACAGATGCTGATAGCATCATACTTTTGGAGTATCCTACAGTGTGACCGCAGTGTGGTCCAGAAAACACAGTGTGCTCTTAAAGAGACTACCATGCACCTTAGTTGTAGCTGGCCAATCATTTCTTTTTAACAAAGGTTTTGTATTGCAGGATGTGACTTATCAATCTTCAGACTTTCCCATGAATTATTTTGAGACAGAGTCTCTGAGGCTCATAATAAGTTTCCTAGTCAGAGTTGGACACTGAGAACATCAAGTTGTCTAGAGAGGTTCCTAATTCTCTATGAGAGAAGAAATTCCTCTGGACTATTAGCTTGGTCCTTGTTTCTCCCTCTCAAAAATTTTAAAAGGACTTCATTTCTACTGTAGTTTGGGGAAAATTGTTGGGGAAAGTATCAAGAGCTTGCTAAGATCTGGTAACTGATTTTTTGGATGAATATATAATGATAATGAAAAATTATGTGCAACTTGCCATCCTTATTGTTTCTCCTTATTGTAAGTGAAAAACACTGTCATTACAGAGGCCACAAGAGAGCTGGAATCACATCATACTCTGATCCTTACACTTGTACTTATATTTAGTACCTGTTGGACAGAAACATAGGAGAATGCATTGTGTGTGCAGGTGAGCTTGCTCTTTATGCAGAGAACTATCTATTCAGAGCAGTCTCCAGACTCTTCCTTGCAGGCAGGTGTATTCCTCCACCAAGTTCCACAAGCAGTGCTACATCTTTCTATTTAACAGCTTTCATTGCTGCATGAGCACAGGATTTGACAGGATCAGAGGTTACTAGTACACTGCCTTTACTGCTATTTCACTACGGCCTGTCTGAGTGAGCCAGACTTGGAATCTGTATTTTATTTCTCTTGTGTTATTGTTGGTGGGAGATTTATTTCGATCCTGTTCCTGTTGTCATTATTTTATATAGGCTCTTGTTAGTGTTTTGTGTTTCTCATCTACAGCCTCAGGTCAGCTTAAGTCTGATGGTTTTAAATCCTCCATGTATCAAATGTAAGAGTGTTACTGGTCTTCAGTTTCACCTTTACATCTGTCCTGGAACTGTAATTACATCAGACAAATTGCATAGTAGTGTAACATGCATTGATTGTAGACAGATCTGATCACTCTCCTTATTGCTTTTCTTGAAACATTACCTGTTTAATTTGACACTCTTTTAGATACTTCTAACTTCTTTTTCCCCTGTAGATAGATCTAGCTGTAGAAATTCACTGTGAGGGTCCAAAATTGTCTGAGGCTTTCTTTACTTTGTTATCAGTCACTTCTGTTTTTCCTTCCCAACTTGTCTATCCATTGATTTGTGTAGGGCATCACATTTTGTATGTCTTTGTGTCTCATCTCATTTGTACTTCTTACTGAATAATACAAATCTAAGGGATATTATAAATTAGTGCTTTTATGATACACTGTGAGCCAATTCCCTAACTGAAACTGATAGGATCTTATCAATCTGTAGTGCATTTCCTAGATGCAGTATGAGCATTTAAAATGTTCACCCAACATACTTAACCATGTTTTCATCCTTCATTGAATGCATCATCTGCCCATGAGTAAGCCATCCAAAGATCTTTTGTTGTTGGTTTAGCACAGGTGTAAGATGATAGGGATTTCTGCATGTGGTTAGCTTTTGGGACATGAATTCCACTGAAGCCAGTGAAACTGTTTGTGTGTTTAACTTTAAACATGTTTGAAAGATCAGATCCCTTGTGGCCAATTCTGTTCCTGATGAACAAGCAGAAATAAAATCCAGCCTCTATGGTAGAGCCACAGAACTTGTTAAAGGAAAAAAAAAAAAAAGAAAAAAAAATCTTTTTTTCTATTAAAGTAGGTAGGCTTTTTATCTTTGTGCTGAGTGAAAAAACCTGTCTGTTTCACAGACCGGATGAAATGTGTTAGATGAACTCCCGGGCTTTTGCACTTTTTTAAAAGTAAAACAACTTTCCTTCCAGAAGCACCTTTATTAGAGTTAATTCCTTATTGTTTGATACATGTTGACTGTGCTCTGGATGCAACTCATGCTCCAAAATGCACATTGTTTCCCGCTGCCATTTGTTTCTAATATCCAATTTGCTTTCTATATGAATTTGACACTTAGCAGTACTGCTCTTGTTCTATGAACTTGCTTGTAAAATCCTTCTGGTTTATAGCAAATTGCGTATACAAAGTTCTGAAAACAGGTGCATCTGTTCAAAAGGTTAAGTAGGAAACTTGTCTATTTCATCACCAGTGGCATAGCTTTAGCTTTCAAAATATGATTTATGCAGTTTTGTAAGGGAAGCCTATGATAAGAAAGACTTTTTCCGTTTTTGTATAATTTCCAAGTATTTCTCATTTATCTTTTGGTGCTGAATAAGTGGGATGCAGGGTTTTCTAACACAATTGAAGCAGTACTGGACAGGTTATACTTCCAACTGGAGAAAGTATTTACTATTTGTCATTCATCCTTCAACTACAAGAAATTATTATTACTCAAAATATGTGAAAGTCTCAGAGCTTTGGCACCAATATTTCTTTTCTGTTTGACAGTATGGTGCAACTCAATGCAGAGTGTACTGTGAAACAACTCTGACATTGAAACTAACGTTTTTCTGATCACATGCCATATAGAGAATATCATGATTATGGCTCAGTAAATACATCTCATAACATTACACAGCCATTGTTTCCTTTATCAGAAGCCTTCAAGTCTGCATACCTTTTTTGTTTGACTATAAAGAACAAACATACAAAATGCCAACTTCCTAGTTCAAGTGTAACATGGAAATTAATTGTTCCACCTGCTGTTCTGTTAGAAGCATTTGCGTATTGCTCCAAGTCTTGTCTGGCTGTCTTTACATTAATATGTTTATGAATTACGTATAAGGTATGTGTATTCATCGTTAACCCTTGGGGATAACTAAAATCTTTGTTGTGTCGATACATTTGACATATATGCACTGGGAAAATGGGAAGCCCTTCTACCCCGTGCTACATCATGTTAAGTTTTTGAAACACTGTAGCCAAAGAAAATATGACTTGACTTATTGTATTTTCCTCTATGAAGAATGAAGGCATCTTAAAACAGTGTTGTGAAGCCCCATGTTTCTCTCCAAATACGTTCCACAGTAAAATACTAAGCTCATAAATAACATGGGATATATTTTTTAACTTGTTGGTCTTAAGCATTCGGTTGGCAGTTTAGCATTCAGCCTACTTTGCTCTGAGTTCAATTACATTAGCAGAAATGATTCTGCAAGGCAAATTGTCTTTGCTTATGTATCCCTACATTCTTTTTTTTTTTTCTGTTTCCCCCCTAGTGGTGTTCAGTTCTCTGCAACAGTGGATGGCAGAGGAGATGTAATCCAAATAAAAATATGTTTAAGATAATACTCATATGCTGTCTACTTTTTAGCAACTGGTAAGTGATAAACCAAAGAAACCCTTAGAACAACTAGTACTGGTCATAGTGTGGCACAAATAATCCATGTGAAGCTGTTCTACTTCACACTCATCCTTTCCTTCTCCATCTTTCTCCCAGTCCCAGAAACAACAAAACTGAAAACAAGGCCTGTTATCTTGCATTTAATTGCCTCATGTAATGACAACGTAGTGACTCTTCTAGTGGAAATAAGGCAAGATTCAATACTATGCCCTGCTTTTGTGGGACTCAAAACCAACAGGATTCTGAAAAGATGCTTTTGTTCTATCTAGCTGAGCATGCAAAATGCTTTGACCTTCCCAAATTGAACCCCAAATGGTATTCTGAATTACTGCTTTTTGATTTGGGTGTATTTCATACGCTGTACCACTTTTTTCTAGACAAACAAATTCCATTTACTTTTTACTGGTTTGGCTTTACTATTAGCTTTTTACGATGGAAAGCCTTCATATTAATTAAAAGATCAGTTATAATTTATTAATGTGCTTGGGGGGATATGCTTTATCAGTCTGAACTAAAGTGTGTGTGCATGTCTGTATATATATTTATAAATCTATACTCTGTCAAGCTAAAGCCTTTGCAGTGCTACACTTGACTGAAAGTCCCATGTGTTGGATTGAATGAAATCTTTGATTTCTATATCCTGTATTCTGTATGAGGAAATAAGATGAGTGTATGTGTTGGATGAGTGTACGTGTTGTTTCTGGTCACCTGATGCATGAAAAAGCCTAGTTAATCATTCAGAGATGCTTTAAGGAGACATGGGAACCTCATAATGATTTTGTATAACTTCAAAAATTCTCTAAGTCTTATTCTAACTCATTGCCCACTTTTTGGTACAAACTCAGCTAAGTGACTGAAAATTCTTGGAAATCGGTTTGGTTCTAAATTTGTGATTATTCATTTGAATACTTCCTAATACTAGAAATAAATACTGTTGCTACAGTTTATCTGTATTTTACTAATCTCTATGTTTTTATTCCCTATTTCTTTTTTTCTGCCTCTTTCCCCCATGTATAACAGAGGCTCTACCATCAGCTGAAGCGTTTTTGTAAATCGCTTTGATTCAGCAGACCTAGTGCTGATGCAGTCACTATCAAAACTTTTATCTTAACTGTCTGATTAGATCTACAGGGCATCACAATTGCTGCAAAATAATCTCCAGTGATGAGGTAAGGCAAAACAGCAGGATTTATCTGATATATACCTTCCATGCACTGGAGTGATTTATTTTTTTTAGTGCAGTCAGTTGAGGCAGACCACAGCTCATACTCTACAATCTGGTTTACTTAGGAGTTCTTGCAGTACCACGCACTGTGATAGTACCTACTGTCAGCCTGTTTGCCCTGCCTGAACCATCTACTTCTTATAAAGGTATGCTGACAGTGAAATACCCCTTTCTGAGATGAGCTTATTCCCTCTCAGGAACACACTATTCTTTTTGAGGTTTTGGGGTATTTTTCTCCACTGAAGTTTGATTATGGCAATAATCCCCCAGGGTTAGATGAAATGCTCTCACTTAAATCCTTTAAGATTTTAAAGTTTCCAAGCTACATTGCAGACTTGCAGTCTTATTTTACAAAAGCAAAAATGTGTGTATAGGGAAAAGAAAAGTTGTGTTTTCTTTTCTTTTTTTTCCTTTTTTTTCCTTTTCTCCTCTAAGAAGTGATTAAATACACCTGCAACAGAATAACTTTATCCCATAAAGTGGTGGTGTGCCTACCTTGCCCCACTTACTTTGGGCCTCATGCTGACACTGTTAATGACAACAGACTGATTTGTTTTTCCTGGTATGCATACTTGGAAGAAAATGAAGGAAGTCTCATTTTGGTGTAATGCACTGGAGAAGTCATGCAATAATAATTTCTGTCCAGAAGATCAGTAAACACACCAGGCCTGTGGTCAAGCCCTTTTTACTCTTTACACCAATATTTTTTTTTTCTTATTTTAATGGCTGTATTTCATGGAATTACCACCTCATTTTTATTCCCAGAAAGAGTGATGTTTATTGCTGCTTTCATTCTCAGTGAAGAAAAATAATCCTGTTTAAAGTCAAATACTTGTTTATATGATCTAATAGAAAACACCAGGCTGTATATCAAATTTAAGTTGAAAACACATGTATTAAATTGACAGTAAGAATAAATTTGTCATAGCTATAAATGCTTATTGAGACATGTTTATATACATGTGTGTATATATATGTGTGATTTCTTTTTTGAGGGTTAAGAGAGAGGACAGGGAAAGTACATTAGAGAACACTGTCGAAAGATGCAGTATAGTTGCTTTGAGTTCAAAATGACTGATTTAAGAATAAAAGAAAACATAGACCAGGAACATGTGAAGATGCTAGGTTTAATTTAATTGATGGGTTTTAAAAAATGATTTAGTTCAAGTGGTCTAAAATGCATTTTGTATTATTTCTCCAGCTATGGAAAATATGTTAAACCCAAAGTACCTAGGAAAAAAAACTCAAAAGATTGCATGGTACTGACGTAAGACATTCTACACTGGAAAAGTATCATCTATACAGTGTTTCTGACCTAGTGGCCAGTGAGGCATTTTTGATTTCAGATTGTGTCCCAGTACATGTGATATATGTACATCAAAGTTATAATTACACAGACATGCTTCCATGATTAACACACTTAAAACAGCTCTCAAATGCTTTGTACACATAAAGTTGAATGTGACTGTCAGATTAGCTCAGTTCTCAGCCATGGATGCATCCCTTCCAGTCCTCCATCAATTCCAAATCAATCTGTCTTCTAGTATTAGCAGTTTTCACATGTGCTGTGACAGTGTGCTAACTAGACAATGTATTTTGTCACTTTCATTAAAGCAGGAACACTTTGTACCATTTTTCTATTCTTTCAATAATTCAGATGGCTTCCTTTCCGTTTGTTATGCCTGTAATTTCTTCTTTTCAGAGCCCATATGCCTCAACATAGCAGGCTGACTAACTGGAGTTCTGCTGAGATGCTAAGGGAGCACACTGAACCAGTGTTGAGTGCTGGGTGCATATTCAGTAGTCACTAGTTTTGAAACATGGATTAATAGTAAGAAGTCCAAATGCTGCATAATTTTGTTGTAATATTTCTCTTGTAAGGAAATGAAGGGATAGTTTTGAAATGTGAATTAATAATCTGAAGTCCAAATGCTGAATAGTGCTGTTGTAATATATCTCTTATAAGGAAATGAAGGCATGTAAAGTGATGTGCCCAAGGATGCAGACAGGGTCATGAAGGAAGTGCAGGAGACTGATTCCTGACCCCTCATGTTAAAACACAAGTAGCAGACAATGAATTACAAACACATGAGCAACTGCACAATATCCTTTTAGGTTGATATTTAAAATAATAATGGAAAAGAAGAATTCCAGACATCTTTCCTGTCTGCTGGTTTGATTCCCTCGCTTCCTCCGGGTCCCAGCACTCTCTTCTTTTTGCCTTTCTTTCAGTACTTGTAATGTATTTCTCTAATCTGATCACCTTCCTTGATTAGATTTCTCTGTCTTGTCTCCACTGAAGTCCGTGCACTTCATTCCCTCCTTTTCCAGAAGTCTCACTACCTTCCTCTGTGATCCTAATCATCCTGGGATGTCAAGACTCTTCAACATATTTAATGTCTTTAAAACTGAGAACTAGTTCAGTTTGGGGTGAGAGGAGAGGTAAAGTGAGAAAATATCTGTCCTTTGAGGTTGCTGACCAATTCTTGCCAACACAGTGACTGGAGTGTCATGTTTGTTTCCCTATTTATTTATTCCTCCCTATTCTGCTGTTTTGAATGGTGACTGTCCATTTGTGTGCTTCAGTGTTTAAGAGTCCTTCCTAAATAATACATCTCATACGTTACTGTAATCACTTTTAAGTGAAGATGTAGCAAATAGGTGCAGATGAGTCACATTTGCAATCTGTCCACTCCTTCCCCTAAGCAGAAGCATTATTTTGTAGCCTGCCTCTTACCCACAGTTTGAAGCAGGCAGATGAAGCTCAACACAAATCCAGATGTGCACAAACAGGACATCTTTCTCAAGTATGCATAACACGCATCCCCTTATTAAAGGATGGTTGACCACTCATGCTTTTTCTCTGAGACTGTTATTTTTTTTATTCACATCCCTTCCATAGATTTTGCAGGGAGCAAGCCCATCAGAGAAAAGAATGTGTATGTAGAATGGGAGGCTTCCACAGCAAACCAAAATATATGAAGAAATTACAGCAAGTCAGGGAGATTTCTCTGCATCTGAACTAGTAATGATAAACATGAGCCAGGGTTGAAGCTGTATGAGAGGCGTGTCTCAAATATTGTGTCAGTGCTCGTCTGTGTAGTATTTGCACCTCAATAAAACCTCTAGAAAAATGTCTGGAAAACAGAATGGTAACTCGGGATGTTTAGCCTATTAGTCTTATTGTATCCATCAACAAAGTTCTTGTTTAGAAACTGTAGCATTGCATTACCTGAGTGGGAGTTGATAACAGAGATCAATAATATTTTTCTGAAGTTATTTATCTGGAAACAGTCAATCCCATTATGCTATTGATGCAATAATTTCTGAATAGCTCCTATTAATTACACCAGTGTTGTAAAATACTGCCAGCTCATTCATGCTGCACTGCTTGCCCTCATATCGAGAATACTGTTACCTGAGCAAACTGTTCTCTTATCAGTTGAATTGTACTATTTGCTATAGTTATTTATTTTTTTAACTCATCCATGATGTTGGAAATCAGAATCACATTGCTACCTGGGATAAGCAGCTGTATGAGTCATACACAGACACACATAACACACAAAAGGTGTAGCTGGTGCAGTGTTGATTGTTACCTTCCTCAGCCTACTGTAATATTTAAAACAAGAGAGAGGAGGGAACACCCCACATCACAACAAACATTTTAACTCAAAATAAAGCTTTGAAAATCACTGAAATATCAAGTTGAATTACAATATGCGGTAAAAAATATATATGGAAATATGAACTACGACGGTTCCTAGAATGTTCAGAGTAGAGTAGGTATCTTTTAATTGGTATCTCTGAAAAATTTAAAAACTTATATACAGGATTTTTTCCACCTAATACCTTTCTTAAGGAAACTTAGGAAAGAATCCCTCTGACAGTTAAAGAGATGTTCCTAATTGTTGGACTGCCTCATCAGTTTGGTTATATATGAATAATGAAGCCTTGAATTATCAGAAGGATGGTGCAATTTCTGTTTGCATCATTAAACTCAAAACACAGGGCAACTTCACAGGAAAGAAAATGAGGATGTGTTTCTTGTTGTATTTTTCACAGTTTTGACAGTAAATGAGGGATTTCTAGTTTACTATATATATATATTGAATTTCCAAATGTGTAGTTGTTTCTTAGTTACAGTCTGCACCTCTTGAGGCTTTTTAGATAATTGTTATTCAACAAGGTAAAAAAAAAAAAAAAAAAAGACATTGTTCTTCCTCTTAAACTGAGGCTTGTACTTCACACTAATCTTTCCATAATCTTTGAGTTGTGGTTGTACGTTTTGCTTTATCTGTCTTCAGTAAAACATGGCATTTATAAAATCAGTATGCTGCAGAGTGCAGGCCTTGGAGAATGTCTTGCTTTTAAAGATCAGAGAGACAATTCTTGCTCTGCTCCTCAAAGGCAATTCAAACAAGAGAGACACAAAGATTAATCACAGTGTTTCCATTGTTCAACCTCACTTTTTCAGATTATGCTAGTTTAGCACTAGAGTACTTAGCACTGCGTATTTCATATCCAAAAGTCATAGTAGTTCATGTATTAGGAAATAAACAAGAGTTTAAAATAAAATCCTCCAGGATCTTCTGTTGTTTTGAAATCTAAGGGGCTCTGTAATCCCTTAAAGCTGTAAATACTAACAAAGAGACCGTTGTCACTAAATCAAAATCATATTTGCAGAAACAGCATACTGCAGAGTTTCTTGTAGATGATATATGCTATTTAGTGAACCAGCTTAATGTCTTTCATAATTGCAATGGTGTAGTACACCAACCAGTGATCAATTTTGTGGAATATCTTGAAAATGATTAAATGTTTACGTAACAACCTACGAGTTGGATACCTCCCAAAACCCTGACTGAGCAATTTTTTCTTTATCATTTCTGTAGACTGTTGCTTTGTTTAACATTTAAGGTTACATTAGGTCAATCCCAATCATGTATTTGGCAAGAGTAGATGAGGATTAATTAGTTAATGTTTGCAGAAGGCCTTGAAATTATTAAGTGCTCTGGGGCATAAATGAATGTACCTGCCTCACTCTAATCTTGGAATAGATAGTACCATCAATGCTATTCTCATGCATGACAAATGTCAGTTTTTCATGTGTTTTACCATAGGTAAATTCTGAATTTTAAAATCAATTGGTTGTGCTTTCCATCAGTCATTAGTAACTCTTTTGAGCCTATTTTTAAGTAGCATCTAAAAAAAGTTCAGACAACAACTTGGTATATAACAAGCTCCACATGTAAAATTGCTCATGATGCCAGTGGAAATATTTTAGGGGTCCTGAAGAACAGCTGGAAATCTACTGGATGTGCTTATGGTAGGGAATTTGGTGTTCCTTAGAGGACAAAAAATTCTTCAGTAGCATTAGATTATGTATGTCTGGTGTTGCCTATTTTATGAGCTTTCTCACAATGACTTGCAAACATTACATCATCCCCATAGTAGAAATTTCCTGCTTTTTCTCCCTCTTTTCCAGACTTCTTGTTAGATAACCAGCTGAGGTGCTGGTGAGCTATGGAAAGATAATAAAATTGATGTCAAATACAGTCTTTCAAAAGTCTTCGAAGCATAATCATCTCTGGCCCTTTGTTGAGTGAATTATGTTTAAGTTGTGGTTTCGGGATAAAAGGCCATTGTGCCCATATACGTTTTATGGGGGCACTTGACTCCCACACTTTTTCTTTTCCATGATTTAGAATATGGTTTGGTATTTTCAGCAGTACTTACCTGTACAAGATTGTAGTGTTCAGATCTAAAGATTACTTAAAATGAAAAGTGATGGATTGCATAGTGGACATTTTACCATCTTCTTTTGATGCTAGCTTCAACAATTCTACTGGCTTGTATTTCTTGGAGATGAATTACCCAACTATTCAACCCTTAACAACAACAGACAATTTTAGAGGCAGTGTGATTCCTTCAAACAGACATCTCCCAGACAGACTGATAGTATTTCAGCTCCCAAATGACAACTTTTCCTAAAATCTCTCCAAGAGAAATCAAGAAAAAAGAAAGGTATGGCAACAGAATCAGGTGTGAAGTGAAATATGATTCATCCTTAGTTTTTGATTATTCCTAAATTAGAAACTACATTTTTAACACTGTTTTTTGGGTTGTTGTTTCAATCCATAAGGTTTGGCAACAGGTATGGATGTCCCATCTGTCTTCTTTTTCCTTTTAGTTTGCTGACACAACCAATGGCTGGCAGCTATAGATTTTCTTTCCTAACCTCTTTTAACATCTAATATTCATGCTTATTTTCTGCTTTCTTTTAAATAAATATAGCCTATATGTGGAGTTTGGCTCTTCAGGCTATGTAATGAGTGAATGATGTTTATTTTATTTATAAGAATTTTTTAGAAACACAAAATTGCAGGGAGATTCAGCCATGTGGTATTTCACAGTAATAATTTATATATGTGTGTGTATGTGAGTGTGTGAACAGCCAGGCAAGAAAAGGGTGTTGCTTTTAATCAGTTAGAGATTTATAAGGTACTCTGATCCTACCTAGATAATCCAGTGTTTTGTTGCTGTTTGCAACAAATATACTATGACTGGTTGAGGAGGTGATTCAGTGTTTCTTTCCCCTTCCCTTTCTCACTTTATTTCATTTTTGAGTAATGAAATCTATCAGCGATACATGGCTTATTTTTTTCTTACCTGTAATGCAGGCTATTTTTGTTCCAAGCTGTTTCTCTATAAGCTTAATGATGGAAATATTAAAATTTGTAAAGAACAGACAAATGATAAATACTCAGGGGGGCAATCTCATTCTGTAAATGTTAAGCAAACTAAAGCCTTTCTACAAGCCATTTGGCTTAAGACCTCTACTGTACTTTATATGCTGAAAGCATTTCTTAATTAAAACAAAAACAAAAAAATGCTTAAAACATTGCATCAACATAGAAAAGTCTAGCAATGCATGGCTGGACCTGATTCTTTGTTGTATTACATGATTGCTGTCTTGAGTCTCTGAGGAGCTGCAAGTATTTCCTTCTATCTATATGCAAACTTTTATTTAAAATAAAGCAGCATTCTTAGTGGTAATATTAATTCTTTTTTTACTTTCTCACTCCCACAGTCATAATAAAAGTTTCACATAAATTTCCCCTGATATCTACTGGGTTTACTTAGCTTGACCTAAATTTGACATACAATTTCTATACCTGCAAATAATTTTGGAAGTGTTTTATGTAAATACTTATCTGTAGCAAACTTAGAAAATCCCTCAGATTATTAAATGATCATATTTTTAAGACTCTTTTTTCCTTTTTAGACCTCTTTGCAATACTAGCCATGTTGCTCTTGAGTCGAAGGCTGAATAATGAAGTTGATGTCAGGCATGAGCATTTGCTCTGCTTGATGACCTACCCCTGGATTAGTATGAAGGATCCCCAATTTTTTCAGAGTCCTTTTGGTAAAGTAAGCATTAAAAAGGGAAATCTGACTATTCTATTGCTACCACTTCCATGAACTCCTGCAATAATGTCATAGCCATAAGTCCACGTCTGCTTTTGTGGGATGCAAACCTACACAAATATTTGTTTGTTACCAGTTAAAGCAAACCTTTATTTAGCTACACACTGGCAGTTATAAGAGAGGTTAGTTGATCAGAAAATCTCTGAAGACATTTTTCCCTAATCTCTGGTTCTTTTCTGACAGTTAGGAGGATCAGTGTTTAGATTATTTCCAGAGATGGGACAGCCTTTTCTACAGTGACTGGAAAATGTCAAAGGGTCATCTGAAAGTGCATCCACTGTTTGAGCCTAGCAGGAATGTCTTTTTTTTCCTTTCCTTTCCTTTTTTTTTTGTTTGTTTTTTTGTGTGGTTTTTTTTGTTTGATTTTTTTGTGGGTTTTTTTTGTTTGTTTGTTTTTTGTTTGTTTGTTTGTTTGTTTTCCCCTTTCACTGAGCTCATCACACTTTATTAACAGTAAGGTGTTGCAGAACAATTAAGAATGTTTATGATCCTTAACACAATCCGAGACAAACTGAGAGTTATGGCGCTTTGAGTCACAAACAGAGATACCCTCCCAAGACCTTGTATAAATTGCGAACTGTTTACTGAAAGTTAGAAAGAAAGAGCCTGTTTTATAAAGGGTAAAAAGTACAAAACTTTCCTGGTCAAAAACATCAAGAATGGTGGGACCCTGTGATTTGGATCCATGGGTTGACTGGTAGTAGGATATAGCTTTGGATCAGGTTGCTGTATGGACTTGTATAGCTCAACCAAATTATGTTCTACATCATACCGGACAGGAATTTGATTTCAGGGCGGATAACTGGAGTGCCAGTATTGTCAGCAAGACTCTAGGAAAGCTTATTCTTGCAAGTTTGGGAGTTTCAGCTGTGAGTGTATGAACTTCAGCATGTAAAATGAGTAATGTCCATGGATACTTCAGTTTGTTGCCGTTTGGCATGCATGAGTTGCACCCTTTCTGTTTTTGTATCTGAGACAACTACACTGGTCACTGAAGTGATCATGAGAGTACAAGTTCAGGAGAAGTTTTGCTTTTTGGAAGGAGTTATCTACAAACTTGGTGGGTTTTATGTTTGTTTTTTTTAATTATAGTCGGTTATCCTGCAGGTAATGGAGCTATGAAAATATCATACATTACTTCTGCCCTGACTAGTAAATAAGGTTCATCACAAAGGCTGCCCTTTCTTTTTCCTTCCAAAGCAATGAGAGCACAGAAAGAAGAACTGTGAATTTGACTGCCCTATTTGCTGCCTATATGCTTTCTAATCTGGGGAATGCAGAATGTTCTGTATAGTCTCAAATACTTAAAGGAGGCAACTGCCTTCTGAGTCTTGTTTAGTAAACAAAGAGGACATTTGAAAAGCTAGGAAGCATGACACCAATCAGCTGCAGACATTGAAATAGCACTTGTGCCCAGCTTTGTGATATGCCCAGAAGGATATATAAAACCTGAAAGGCTCACTTTTCTATTTTATTATGTTTAATAAATTACCTGTACAGTTTAAAAACTATATTACCTTATTTTAAAACTATAAAAAGAGGGAAAAATCTTTTCTACTTCACACTTTGTATTCTAAAAGTTATGGGAATAGAGGTCATGAACAAAAATGCTCTCAGTAGAAAATTCTGTTTTCCTTCCCATTTTGACTTCACTTTTTGTCTCCAGCCAGTAGTGATTTGCTTAAATGAATAGCTTTGCAGGAGATTCCAGGAATCAAATTGCATGGCCCTGTTGGAAATTATGATCAGAACTACTAACTGTTAATAATGTGACTTGTTTCTCAGTGGGGTGCCCTGGGAAGTAGATTAGCATTGCTCTAAACATCATTGGAGATGAACAACAGGGAATTCACTCCAGAAGAGAGTGCCAGTGGTTTTACATAAAATCCCATAAAGAACTTCAGGCAAGAATTGCTCTTAATAACTATCCCAATATTGAATCTGAGGGGTTCTAAGTTCAGTTTGCAAGATTACCAACACATGTTGAAGTACTTCCCAGGACCTGGCACTTTTGTAGCTTCCCTCCAAAGAAATCAAACAGTAGTTGGCTGGAGAAAAGCTTTAAACCTGGATTTAATTTGTTGCAAATGAAAGAAATGTGTCTTTTTGAAAACTTTTCTCTCTTATACCAAAGGACAAAGTAGTTAAAATCTGTTTGTTTCTCTTAAAGCCTGGAGATTTTCTTGTTAAGAATAGAAATGTGTTCTTTGTTTAAAGAACTTCTTGAAAAGGAAGAGGAAAATTATGCAATGGAGCTGCTGTTTTGAGAAAGAATACAGAACAGAATGGAAGAAAAAATATGTTTCTATTTCCTATATTCAATTTTTGTTCAAGAGCACCAAGGAAGCATACCCAAATAAAGCACTTCCTGTGCTACGGTGTTATTTGCCTCCATATCGTAAGCATATATTGTTATGGCTTGTTATCAGGAGGGAAGCAGCAATACATACTATCATCAGTATGAATTTTTGATGATGGTAAAATGCCTGTGGCTGGTGAAGCTGTGAATGAGTTATATAAGGCATGTGCAAGCAAGTGAAAACTTTCCCTTGGATCATAACACCATGTATTTTGTATATTCTGCATAAGTAACAGGGAAACTCTCTTAGGAATAAGCTAGAAAATACTAAAATATTTTGTCACTGTTTTGTAATCTTTCTGTCTTAAGTAAGACAATCCTAACTATTCTGGCTCCAAAAAGAAAGAGATCAGGGAAAGTATGGAAAAAATTTTCAACGAAGTTTATATCACTGCTTTGAAGTCTTCAGATATGTTAATGTCTTGGGACACACAGCTAATGGCAGGTGCTCTGAGTTCAGTTAGGAAGGACTCATATTCACAAAGTTCAGTAGCAGTTAGGCATGTATAAATAGACACAATTACTGAAGGGCAATAATTAATTCTGCTTTAAAATGAATTGCATCAAGGTTGGTTTAAATTTGATGAAAGGCATTTTAAGTAATCTCTGATCTCTTTGCTGATCATCCCCAGCCCTACCTGTCAGTTTGGAATGGCAAGCTATCCCCTTGACAGAAATCCTATGAAAGGACACCCGTGCTGTGTGACAATGTCATATGGAAGGATTACTGGTTTAATAGAGTTGAGTTTTGTTCTTGCCCAAGCAGATGCATCTGTCAGACTAAACAGAGTACCATGTTTTATGGCAATAATTTTTGCTATATAATTTCCATGCAAATAAAACATAATAAAAAAACCTGAACTTGTAAACCATTTCTACAAAATACATGGTTTATGTAGCCATTGAAAAATAAACAGTAGTTATTCTTGGAGTATAATCTGCATGGTACAACTTGTAAAACATTATTTAATAGATCAATTTCCAGTATGTAATTTCCTATCTCCCCTTTTCTTTCCTCATTTATTTTTTCTTTTTCACTTTTCTGCCTTCCAAACCAATGCTCCCTAAGATCTTCCTTTTTGTTGTCCATGTATGCATATGTATATTTACGAATATTTTTTAACAAACTAAAGAGAAAAAAAATAATAATCTTATCACTAAGAAATTGTGTGACTTCATAATTTTTTGCCTGTGCTAAAAATTTCATTTCAACAGCTACAATATCTGCATGTCCATGGAGGACAATGTGATGATTGGCTCGTGTATGAAGTCATTGCATGTGGCAAAACACTGGTTTATAGCCAGGCCTTCTGCTTGGCTGTATTTGTCAAAGACCATAATATCAAGGATCTGGATCTTTAGAAACATACATATGAACACAGTGATAGTGGAAAACAGATGCCCCAGCATCTACAGCAGCTGAGAATTCTTTTTCTTTTCTTTTCTTGGATGAAAAAGAAAGTTTCCATGGTTTTAAATAGGCATTTTTGGGGGTGAACTATATCAAAGCTTGCCACCAATAATCTGTGGCTGTTATTTATATCTGCCAAGGAGAGCTATAAATTCAGCCTTGACATGGTTTCAATAGTGTGAACCTCCAGATCTGCTCTAATCCCAAGATTAGATACTGAAGTGCAACTTCAATTGTGCAGTATTATCACGTACTATCAGTTGGCCCTATTTCAAACTGTAGCTTTATTGACAATACTTTCAAAGCTGTTGCTAAGTTGTGAGCACTCTGTTTTATCTACTGCTGCTTTTACAACTCTAGCTAGGTATACTTTCTCGCAGGAAGCACTATGCTAATAATAATCACTAGACAAAATGACGATGTGTGTTTGACCTTTTTTCATACAGGAGTCTTTGTTCTACTCATAGGCTTTTTTGTGTCCTTGACAATGTAAACTGATTTTTTTTTTCTTATACGCTCTTATTTCTGTCACTCCTACCTGTACAATTCTTCAAAGCAGGCCCAACAAGCTGTGTGTTCATATGATAGCGCTGACTGCCCTAAGCTTAACCTATTCTTTTGGATTGTTGTTCTTCCTTTCCAAAATACTGTGACTCACTTCTACCCTCAGTCGTGGGGCTTTTCCAGGAAGTGTGGTTGAGCAGGTCTGTTTCAATTCCCATGAGGTGTGCAAGGATTACACACAAAATACAGATGAATTAAATAGCAAATACATCCATCAGCCAGGCTCAAGTTCTTTGTCCCTGCCTGTCACAAGAGAAGAAAACTGGAATTTATTGAATCGTTTGGGATAAGAAAGTCCTAAGCTAGATTTTGAGAACCTGCTTGAGACAAGCAATCAGGAAACTGCTGATCTTAATGTCCAGTGTGAATGGCTTCCAAAGGGGGGCCTTTGAACATTTGTAATGAGAGCTTTGAACATTTTAGAAAGATCTGTTATCCCTTTTGCTGCCAGTGTGCTTGAATAGGTTACAAGGAAAACCAGTAGTATTTAGGACAGGGGATATTGCAGGTGATCGCTTTAGAATAGGAATGAGGCTGCACAACTGTTCCTCTGAAGACCTGGCAGCAGTTTTGTTCCTTCCTGTGTCGATATGCTTTAAATGTTGAACTGGGCAGAAGCCAGCAGTCACTTTGCTTCTGTCAATCCTCCTGTTTTCTAATTTCTTCTTTATCTGATCTGCAAGTTCTCAGAGCAGGGACTGCTGCCCCAATATTTCATTTATACGGTCTGTAACTCAATTGAGACTGTGTTCTGCACCTATATGAATAAAAAGGTAAAACACCTTGAGTTATTGCTGCAATTCTTACATCTCATCAATGGGCTGGAATGCTGCTCTCAGGCTTCAGTCAAGGGCTGAAGTTTGCTCAGATGTGTGTTTTAACAACACCAGATTTCAACTGAAATGAACGGTACTGACTCTGCATTTTCCTTTGCTTGGCATCTCCCACAGCTTAGCAAAGTAAATACTAATTAAAAAAGCTTGGCATCACCTGCAGCTCTCTAGCGTTTTAAAGACCAAGAGTCTTAGAACATACATTCTTAACTGGTGTTGTTATGCCTCTGTTCCATTTAATGTATATTTGCATAATTTTATATTCTTTTTTTTTGTTGTTGTTGCGTTGTGTTTTTAATTTTATTTTTTTACATAGATTTCATAGGAAATGATTAGGAACTTTAGTTTTAAAATGACTGTATAGTTTCAGTCGAGGTTAGCTTTACATACATGGTATTGTTTTATGAGGCACCAAGTAAGAAGTTTTTCTCCATAAACATGGAGAGCGTTGGGAGTATTTATTCTTAATGAAAACTGAAACCTTCAGTATCAACTGAGAAGCCTGCTATGTTCCCAAAGCTGTCCTCTGTACTCTTATACCCATTGGGAATACTGCCAATAAGCATAGCGTCATGCGATACACACTAGTTTGGCTGGTATAGTCAAGACAAAAGCAGTTTTCTTTATCTTGATTTTCCTTCACTTGTGAATAATTGAATTTCCCATATATCTTGGTGGATCTTCTTGTATTCTTGAGTTTACAGTCCTATTGCTATGCTACTGCACCACGAAAACAATTTAGTGCACTACCTTATAGAAGCTTTTGAGAGCAATTGATTCTATCCAGACAGAGTCTGTTCTCTATTTTCTATAAAGTTTACAGTAAAACCAAGTAACTCAAAAAAGGTATGTAAAAATGAGTTAC
This sequence comes from Odontophorus gujanensis, assembly GCA_013399175.1. Classification (NCBI taxonomy): domain Eukaryota; kingdom Metazoa; phylum Chordata; class Aves; order Galliformes; family Odontophoridae; genus Odontophorus; species Odontophorus gujanensis. Next base: position 155,853 of record VXAB01012279.1, read on the forward strand.
TTATCAGTGAAAAATATTCCTTTGAATTTTCAGTTTATACAGTGTAAATTCTGTGCACAGTTGTTTATAACTTTACACCCAAATAGATGTTGAAAAGCACTAATGTAAAGTCTTAAGCAGCCTGGTTTTCTACATATCAAAGTGCTGTTTATCTCTTGGGAAACATGGATCACAGCCAATGGCACAGCTTCCCTTCGCCATCTGATGGCTAGAGTGTACAGTTATATTGCTTCACATAAGTACTTGGATAAAAACATTTCCTATGAAGGATGAGGAGTTCCCTGTGAACGTACATCCTGAACTGGGTGAGGAGTATTTTTGCCTTTCAGGTATATGATCTGCAAGTTGACCGTCTAGGAAGTATATAGCAGGATTAATAAATATAGGAAGTTTTTAAGTGTTCCTATGTATGTATCTTTTCTTGAACTGGGTATTTAATCTTACCCTTCAAATAGATGAATTTTGGTCCTTATTTATGCTGTAGTGTACTGTAACAAGGATTTCTGTGGGACTGCAAGATTGCCAGCTTTAAACTTACCTACTTCAAGCTGATCTCATTTACAGGTTTGAATTTATAGGAATTGTCTGTCTAAGGACACAGTGCCGTGTGAAACAGGTTCTTATACTTTGATGGTTGTTGGAAATACAACCAAAGGAGTTACCTTCAATTCATATTTCTCCAGAACATTAGTGCTGGCAATCTGGACCAGCTGACAGAGGTCCAAATCCAATTCAGTGGTATTTAATTTGGATTTGATTGTACAAGAGCAATGTTCAAGAAAAGCTTTTCTCTGTGCTCTGCAAAATGATTCTGCTACAATCTTCTGATATCAAACTGAAAATGTTGTAAACAAAAGGAGTATTTTTACAGTCAGAACTATTGGAGACTTTGCTGAAGGAGGTGATCTGTGCATAAATTTGACTATATGATGACAGGGTCAGTTGTAGATGGTTGCTGTTACCTCAGAAAAGACTGTAATTTTATCTTCGCTTTCCTGTAGAATGACAAATATCTATAAAGTCTTCTATAATTTCATTGCAGCATATTTTGTGCAGTTTCCCTGTGCAATATGATTGCTTTTTGTGGGTTTTGTTGTTGCAGGATGCATGGAGGGAACAAAACAGATGGAGAACTAATGAGAATGTTCTTAAATGCTCAATTCTGTGTGTTAAAGGTGACATTATTAATTCAGTAAAACAATAAAGCCTAGGGATCTTGTAGCCAAAATTATTGTTACTGTAATAAATCCAAAACACAGGTTTTGAACTGAGCCAATTAGAAACCAGCAACATTTGACTGAGGACTGTCATGATGAATTGTCAAGGAGCAGCCTTTTGCTAAAAAGGAAGAAGGCAGGAATGAAGTCAGACTTGCAATAGCAAGTCTGAGAGACTTGAGGAAGTGGCCTGAAGTGGGGATTATGAACCAAAGCTGAGATAGATAAGGAAGGGATAAAAGAGTGTGCATGTGTGTGTGTATGCATGGAGTACAGTGAAATGGAAAGACAACTGAACACCAGTTTCCTGCTTAGAGTCCCTGGCTAGAACTTCCAGAATAGATAGGAAGAAGTTCTTTTTAAGAAAAAACAATGCAGACTTTCTAACAGAGGAAAGAATTGTGAAACTGGTCATCTACACTGAGCAATCAATTTCTGAAATGAATCTGACTTTATCAGTTGCAGTCACAAAAAATATATATATATATACAATCCATGAGCTTATTTTTGGATCCAGTGGCAAGGACTTAAAGTAGGGCCATACTACTGAGTTTAACAAAACAACATAGGTATCAAAGGCACTGTAATAAGGACTCAATAAAGAAAAGCCTTTGGCTTAAAAGGCATATATGTATAAGGGGATCACTTTTATATATATATATATATATATACACTTATACATATATATATAAGAGGATATGTTGGAATTTTTAGTTATACCCTGAAATGATAGATTGTTTAAGGTAATGAAATGACAGCAACATGAGATCGTGAGAGGAAATGGAAGTGGTTAACTCTGCTCTAATTCTACTAAAGCTCCGACAAAAACAAGAGATGTTGAGGCTATGCATCCAACATATACAGAATAGTTCTTAATTGATGGAGTAAATCAGCAAGCTCTCTTCCAGCCAGCTCAGCGTCTCCTTAAAGGCAGTAACCTGGTAAAATAAAGACCTGGTCCTGTGACACCTCCAAAGTGGGTTGTCACACTTTTTTCCATGGTATAAAAAGTGAACATTGCATTCAGTAGTGTTGGCTTCAGTATGAAAATCTCTCACCATTACACACTCATTCAAGAGGTCATTGGCAGAATTTTTCAGAGCCCACAGAGATATGCCTTAGTTATAAACTATTAACAGTGTATTAGATAGTTAAATGTAAAAGGAAAGGAAACGGTTGCAAGATATTTCCAAACTTGCAGCAACAAGTTTACAACACAATAGCCCTAAAGGAATGGGCGTGTATGATTTAAAAATTAATATTAGCTAAAGCAGTCATTAGATATGTCACAAGGCTAAGAATAACTCTGTAATCATCATTCTGTCAGCATGTGAAGGGATAGGATTTCACGAGGTCACATAAGAACTTCAGTCAGAAAAAAAAAAAACAGCCTAAGCAAGAAAAGCAGGGCAGGAAGGTTCTGGGGCACTTGACAAGATTTCTGCTTTCACAGGGAAATCCCCCTTTTATTTCTTTGTTACAGTACATCATTAGCATAGTAATACAAACTTTGCCGTTACTGTCATCATCTGCCACAGAAGTTGTCTTCAGCAGGGATGCTTTGTTTGCTCCTGAAATACGACCCCAGATGACATCCTTGTGCACACATCTGCTCTACGTGCCCCCTCCCTTCTGCTAGAACTGCAGTCGACCTGCTCTCGAGGACAGGGCCTAATGTCTCATGAATGCACCACTTCATTCTGCTACTATTATGTGTATGCTCTGTGCACATGCAAGTATCTATATATGAGGGCACAGGAATCCTGGCTTCCATGTGTATGGTAAAGTGAGTATGGGGACAGAGTGAGCTTTTGCTCTATGACATTTGTAGGTTTATTAGCACTGTGAATGTTCATGTAAAACTGAAGTAAAGGATAGATGTCACGAAGTTGCAGTTGTTTTTGACTCTTGCTCTTGCCACCGTGTTGGAGCACGTTTTGTCAAATCCTCCAGTAGCCACATACCTTCTTCTTCCCATCCTCAGTAAAGAAGACACGTGGGAGGATAGGGATCAAAGCTGATTTGCTTTGTCTTATGTCTACCATCTGTTAAAATGGAACTTTCTGGCTCACCTGCCTCCTTTCCTCCCATTTCCTAAATAGGAGAATGTAGTTACTGTTTACTTGGAAAGGGGTGAGAGGAGCATGAGATGTGGGACAGAGTGCTGTTTTTTCAATAGATTCAACTTTAAATTTTTACTGTCAGAAAAAAAAGAAAAAAAAAAAACAGGGAGAAAATTAACTAACTTTGAATCTAGTAAAGTTATTTTTGATTATGCTACANAAAAAAAAAAAAAAAAAACAGGGAGAAAATTAACTAACTTTGAATCTAGTAAAGTTATTTTTGATTATGCTACAGCCATGTAGATGTTGATTCCCTATAATTTCTCTAAAAAATGATTAAACTTTCTAGCTCCAAAATACATAACCTTCATACAAGTTTTAATTCTGGAATCTTACTGCTGCATTTTACAGCATTTCTTGCTCCCAAATATAATTATGTAATAAAACCTCTGCTGTTTTGCTTTTCAAAGTCTCCTTTAGAATTTCATGGATTTTTAGACTTCGGTCTATAGTTCCAGTTCAGAAATTACAAATTGATTTAGAGACTGCTGTGTCCATCTGTGTATTTTTAAGTGTTGTACTGGCTGAAGTCTGAGTGCTGTAATGCGATAAGTAACCTACTTGCCCTTTAACTTTATTACTTTAAAAAATGGCTAGTGCTCCAGTTTGTGGGATGTTGCATAACATGAGACTCCCATATATGATTTATAACATTGACATCACAGACTGTGCTGGTTAATGTCAGCCCTGGTCTGCTGTTTTATATCAGCAACTATCTAGCGTATTCGTTATCAATAAATAAGAAAGGCCAAATAGTTTCATTTAGCTTTCAAGAAAAATGTTGTGTTTTTTTATTTGAGCTATAGGTATTAATATAATAATCTGATTGTATTAATCAGGGAAGGAAGAAAAACAAAGTGAGGTGGCTTGGTTTTCATAGTGTTTATTCTCACTGGCATACTCTCTTCTGCCTTTCAGCCCCCACATACCTTCGTTTGAGGCTGAATTCATCCCGCACAGATGTGAGGACTTACTGATGGCGATATGTTTCAGTTTGTGAGGTTCCTCTCTGTCCGTCTGATCTTATGCACAAGTCAGAGCAGTTATCATAGTCTTGCAGTGTTTGGGGGATTGTTTATTTTCCCCTCCATCTTGGAAAGTTCTTCCTTTAATCTTTGCATCTGCAAACATGTCCCACTGGGCCCTTTGTGAGCAAGCAGAGAAAACTCTGCATTGTGGCCGTATTCTATGCAATGCATGAAGAATTCAGATCCAGAAAAATAAATGTGCAAATTGAGCTACGCTTAAGAGTTCCTCTTAACCCAGTCCCAGTGGTGACTCTAATATTGAATCAATTCTCTCCTCAAGTACTTATTTCCACATATGCTTGCAAGCACTTACCTATGTTACACAGGTTGAACATCAGCATGGATAGTCTGATAACATGGTTTCTTTTGAATTACATCAGTTTAGGACAAAACTGTATGCACCAGACTGTTATGTCAATTATTCTTCTGGTTTGATTAGGAGCTGTTATGCTCAGCTATGGACAGATGCACTTTTCAAAATCCAGCTGAATCTTGAAATTCATTTTGTCAGTATTTTTTCTTCATGAAGATCTTTGAGCAAGTTTCTCTGTGAAGATTCATTTTAAGTGAGGTATTCTTTGCTCAAAAAAAAATTCCTGGTCACACAAATTAAACAGCTGTGAAATGTAAGGAAACTGAAAGTATTAGTATAAATGGGAGATGCTGGTAGAGCTTTGCAGCACAACAAGAAATATAATCTCCAAACCCACTAAATCTGTCTCTTAAATTCATGCCCCCAACTTTGTAACTGTAACTCTTCTTCTGAAAATTAGTGTGATATTAAATGGGGAAAGATAATACTTTTTCTCAGTCTCCTTGCGCCAGTGAGATGTAATATGATATATGGCAATAGGAAGAGTTGACTGAGTCATGTAATTTGGATGCAAATTTCCATCTGTATAAGCTGTATTTTTGAGAACATTTTCATGGTTACATTGCAAGTGTCAATTTTTACGTCTTTATTTATTTACTTAATGTATCCAGAATGCAAAAAATTGCAAGTCTTATTTTCCAGAGCTTTTTAGCTAATTTCTCCCATGGTTCAAATCTGATTTCAGTTCTTCACCAGAATTTAATTTAAAAATTTGTAACAAGAGAAAGGAATTCAAAAGAACTCAAAAAACAGAGAGACGGATTGGAAAAAGAATAGAAAACATTTGGAGCAGGTAGACCCTGAGCTGTCTGCTCTGACTGACCATGTTTTGAGTTGGAGCATTGGACAACAGACCTCCAGAAGTACCTTCTAGCAATGGTATCCTCTGATTTGGTGTCTGCTGGAATGCAGTGTGAATGTAGGATATCAAAATTTACTGTTTATTTTGTGATTTTTGCCTTCTGTTTTGTGAATCAGTGACACAAAAGGTAGTCTTAATACCCTCAGCAGTATTAATCCAACAGCTTGGATGAAGGTATATGAATGATTCCTACAGGTATTAGTTAACAGTAACAGATTATGCCCTAAAACTCTTTGATTATGTGTATTCCTTGAAATTACAGAACCTCTAGATCCTGTAAGTAATCACTAATAACCTGCTCACAAACAGGTAAAGCAGTTCCTAGTAAAGACAGAATGAGCGTGCTCTGTTATTCACAGGTATTTTCATTTGTACTAAGTTTAGTGTGGGATGTTTTCATAACATAATGTAAGAACTAGATCATCAGAATGTATTATGCATCCAGATATATTTATTCAAATCTGTACATCTAATCATGTGGACTTGATTACTTGTAAAATTATTTTTTTACTTGCATGAATAAAACCATTCATACTGGAAGAAGATGAAGCCTATAGTACAGAAAAAATAGGAGTTAAATTCGTATGGGAGATCTGCCTTTTTCTTTCATATGTCATCTTCCACGATTTTACGGCTTTTAAACACAAGGAAGTTGCTGTATAGTTATGTAAACTGCAAAAGCATGCAGTATCAGCTATGATATGTTAGCTTCTCATAGGCATACATAACAATGAGATTTTTTTCAGGTAACAGGTCTTATCCCACCTTCAAAACAGAACAAGTTCTGCAGAGAGCTGCTTACATGGGAAATGCAGGCATATCATTGCAACCCTGAGAAGTTTCACTGAATTCTTGTAGAATTGGAATGAATTCTTGTAGGACTGTGTCTTTGCAGCAGAAACCTACTTTTGCCTATGAAATCTTGGGAGCGTCTAGCAAAATTTTGCATAACAGTGATAAATAATATTCTCTTGCCATTTCTCTACCTTATTTTCTACCATAATTTTTCAACATGCATTCACAGGTATCGAAATTCACATACATATACACTGTAAAACAATTTCACACAGAAGCCTGTCATAGCACAAGATTATTGGAGTTGACTCTGAGATTAGAGCATTACCTACAAATGTGTGCTTTACCTACATTTACCTACAAATGTCATTGGTAATACTATCCAGTCAGGGCTTAAAAGAGGAAGCAAACGTGGAAATTATCCATATCCAATACAGTCTAAAGCCTCAAGTTGCTTAAGTTGTTCTCCATTTTCTTGTGTGTGAAAGATACTTGTTAAGGCTTCACTTTTCAGCAGTAAAGAAAGCAAATATGTATACGTACATACAAATTTAAAACACATGTATTGAAATCTAATGCATCAGTACATATAACATTTATTTCTACAAAACATATATCAATATAAAAATATATGTAAATAACTCATCAAAGAAGATCAAATTTAAATTGGAGTGGCTTGTCAGTTTTTTAGTATGAAGTAGAAAATAAGCATAAAAACCTTCTGTCTAATCTAATAACTTATTACACTTGCTTTATATGTTCTCTATGACTAGGAACAGGTGCAAAGCAGTGGGGAACTGAATTCCTTGTAAGACTAAATTCAGCTGGTTGTTAGTCCTTTTATAGGACTCCTTGTCATTTCTGTTGTCATTCAGAGTTTTCACCTTCAAAGCAGAGCTCATTTACATTGGTTGTCTTGTCACGAGGGAGTAGTAGTGTCCTAGTTACAAATCTCCCTCCTTCACTGGTCTGTTTTTCTGATGAGAGTGAATTTCTGGTTTACAAATTTTGTAAAACCTATTTGATTCATAGGGGGCTGTGACCTGGCAGTGCCATGTTTGACAAAGGCCATAATTCATTCAAAAGCCCACGTAGGTTTTATTTAGAAGTTCTGGGTTTTGAAATGAATTACAGGGAGCAACATTCCTAAATCATTTCTAAAGTACCCTATAATGTACTGCTTTTTATAACATCCAGAAAAAAATTTATTTGTGTTTGCATGCTTACTGGATTAGTTTGCCCGGAAAATATTCAGCATCTTCTACAGATTACACACAATTGCACAAAAATAAATTAGCAAAGGCTTTTCAGCCCGAAATTTTTGGTTCATTGAATCAATTTTTTAATAGTAGTGTTCAATTTTATATCCGAAACTGAAGGTATTGTATAGTCTACTGGCACAAATACTCAAAAGCTATTGGCTGAACTTGTGACTGAGATACTCTGTTCATGAAACATGAGCAAATTTCGTTCTCTGGGTACACTGTGAAGCTAGCCAGACTTTCACAGTAAAACCAGCAAAAATGAAGTCTACACAAAGATGCTGTTATCACTCACATATGTGGTATTTTTAACAGTTACATTAGGTTGAAAAACCACATGTAGAAATAAATTCATTCACCTAAAAAAAATAATGGTGAAAAACTGTAAGACAGGAATGACAAATTATACGCCACCCCATTAAAAGCAATATGGCTTAGTTAGCTCAGATTAGGTTTGCATTAAAAGAAATTCTGTTGACAGAAAGCTGAGTAAAAATACAGTAAGATGAAATTAATTGGTAGATCTGAATCAGTAGATCTTTTCCATTTACAGACATTTCAAAACAGACACAGTAGTATTTCACAGTGGCTCTTTCTTAAATATGAACAAAAGTCTATGTAGAGGGAGGATGACCTTTTTTATCTCCACAGCCAAAACTTGTAGATTTTTAGACATGATGCATATGGAAAAATGACCTAAAATTTTCACGAAGTACCAGGTTGTGAGTGGTTCTAAGACAGCAGGAGAATTTTATTAAGGAAATATTGAGGTGAACGCATGAAACACTTTCCTATAATAAAGATGGTGAGGATGGGAAGAGTGAAAGGAGGAGAAAGAGAAATGTACAGCTAAGTGTCTCTGTCTCCTAAACACTCACGGAAGTGCTGTTTGAAATTTAGCAGAAATGGGCATGCCCCACATTCCTCATGTGGTCATATTGCTTCCCACTCTTCTAATGCACTCCAGTAGTCTTATGGAGTTCAGCTGCCACTGTATAGCCCACATCTGGTACGGAGCGCATGCTTTAATAATCCCTGAAATAATTTAGAAGTACCTACTCCTCTTAGAAGCACTCGCTTGAGATCAGGGCACATAGAGCTCTGCAACGAGGTCCTGCTGAACTCTGCGATCGATTTTCAGTGCACAGAAGTTCGATCAGACATTTTGCAGCTACTGTGCATTCCCTGTGCACTTGAGTGGGAGTTTGAATTCCAGACCTGTAACTTGCAGGTTTTGAAGCAGGACTGCTTCCAGACTTCTGGAGGTGCTAGGCACCAAATTTTTGCAGAAGGCTATTTACAGTGAAACCGGTCTTCACCTGGAGTGCTCTATGATTTGCATGTCCACGTGTTCTAACAGTACGTTGGGATCATATGTGAAGTAGGTCTTGTCTTTAGTGTCAGCAAGATTCTCCCATGCTGGGAAATGTCATTTCTCAGAGGGGAAGTAGATCCACCCTCTTGTTTACGTGCTCCTGAGTTAGTAAAAAATGGGAGCCTGGTGGTCTGTCAATCACAATGACATGATTATCTCCATTTTCATGTTTGTTTTAGTTTCTAATTTATTCATTTAAGCTGATGCTGAAATTGTGAATAAATAATAATGATGATTATTCAACGTATCCATAGCTGAGAACCAGTTACCATTTAGTTACTGCACTTGTTTTCTATTTATGATTATTTTCTGCTCAACTCACAAAATACCTGATCCACAACTAGATTTAGGTTTTGCTAACCTCAAAGCAGGAGAGATTTTCAGGTATAGGTTATGTATAAATTTGTTCCTACCTATGATAAAAAGGCAGCTTATGACACGCACCCAAGGTATATAGAAAGGGTCATGATACTCGTGATTTAAAAAAAAAAAAAAAAGGTTTTGTAAGACCTACAGGGCAGCGTAGCAAAATAAATTAGAATTGTTCCTCATTTAAGAAAGAATACACCTGGTAGGTAGAAACAAAACCTGCGTATATATTTACCCAGGAGGATTTGGTCTGAGATTCAGGCATTGTTAGGTCAGTGATGAAGTGTAGAGCTCAAATGTATGAAGCTACAAAGGTTTGGTTTTTCTTTAAACTTAGGGTTACAGTTCAGAATGGAGTACCAAATGTAGCTAATGAAATGTATGGATTCAGTTGTCCTGTGTGTCAAGAGGAGCACAAGATCCTTGCACTGGGAGGGCAAGGAATTTGGTTAGCCGACTTATTGTACAACAGGGCCATGGTGGCACCTGTGGGAAGCTTTGACTAGGGGGTGTGAGAATGGCTGTGGTATGTACATCACAGCTCAGGACACATGGAAGCAGCACACTGAAAGGATAGCTTGCACTTGTTCAGTGAAATTAGACCCGTCTCAAGCTGCCTGACAGTAATTTATAAGAAACACTGATCCTTCAGAACCTGTGGATTTGGATTTCCACAGGAACCTTGTCTGGTAAAGATTTAAACTTGATATAGAGCCAGAACACAGTCCTTAAGCTTTTTCCCCTTTCTCCAAATTGGTGTAGGGACTTGGATTTGTTACATACTGAGGTCATTTTTCTACTGGCAATGTACAGTGATGTGAGAACTGCTCAGACTGGTTGCTGTCTACTGGATGGCCTTGCTCAATAGAATTTTTCTTAAAATGGCATTATAGGAAAACAGATAGTGGTTCTACAGCAGTTCATTGTTTGTGTTCATTTATTACTCTTAAGAGTCACTTTCAGCTAAGAAATTCATGTTTGTAGTAGCAAATAGCTAGAGACAATTGCTAGGAAAAAGAATTGAATGGGACTGAAAAGTTAATGTTTCTTATCAATAATTTTGCTGTTATGCATTGTTTACATTATTTATTCACTCCAAGTACATATTCATTACTATTTTTTGATACGTTGATACTTCTCAGTGACAGCATGAGCTGTTCTTCATGGAAGTTTTCCATTATAGTTACTGTTTTCCAGTTATTTTGAGAAGTTTGGGGCCTTTTCTTTTTTTTGCAGGGTGTTCTAAATTTCATCTTAAGGTTTTAAAAAAACATCTTTCATGATCTTAGAAAGAGTGAAATGCCTTAGTGTCCTCCAAACTGACTTCAGTGACAAGAACACTTAATTCCACTGAATAGTATACAAAATACGGATTTTTGAATACCTTCTGTCCATCAGTTCTTGTTGTGAAAATGTGTCCCTCCAATCTCAGCCTTTCTTTTTTTTTCTGTTGCAATTAAATCTACAAGCTACCTCTAGAAATCACTGTATCCTTTAAAAGAAAACAGGGATCATTTGCTTATTGTGTTGCATCAGATCAAAACGGATTTGCAATAGCTAAATTCTGCTGAACTCTTATCTCTCTTATAGTTAAAACTATGCAGAACTTCCTGATATGTCACAGTAAATCAGAACAGAAAAAAATGTATTATTTAGACACTTATTTAAATGGCATTAAAAATTATTATATTTTGTAACTTTTTTCATACCAAAATTGATTTATGGAACTGTCTCCGTTGTTTTTGGCAAACAGTGCTTCACTTCAGTTATTCCTGTGGTTCTGATTGAAGTACTTGAGAAGAGCAGTGCCACTTGAAATTCAGTAGGATCCAAAGTACTTCACCTAACTTCTTGTGCTTAGAGATGCAATATGTAATAGGAAAAATGTTGACATAATGGGCAATATTCAGTTTCCACAGAAATTGAAATGGATCCACTGGGACAACAGGCAGTGCTTAGATTGGAAACTCAGATATCTCCTACCTAAACTTATCTGCTACTCACTCAAAAGCTGGAATTCTCTCTACTCCTACCTTTTCTGTTTCTGCTCTTTCTGTTTCAGCTTTCTCATTCTTTCATACCATAGTTAATTTTCCTTAAGTTTTGCTGTGATAATTTCACCTGATGTTACTGTTCTGGCTCCTAGAACTTTTCCCACTGGACATAATTTCTTAATTAATTTTTTCCATTTTCATATGTGACTCTGCGGGCTAACTAATACTGTTAAAATATAACTGTAAGAGAGGAAGCAGACCTTTATTTTGCTTGTACCTTCTCCCTCAAGCTAATCTAGCATTATCTGATGCAGCCCACATTTTTTCCATGAGACATGCAGTGTAGAAATGCGTAGCTAGAATGTATACAGTCACGAAAGAAAAGGAGTTATACCCATTGTATCCACAGTTGGCCCCTTTCCTTACTGGAGAGAGGCTGGATTCTGTTTTGATTTGAAATATCTCTGCTGCTACAAAAAAAAAAAAAATAATAATAATAATAAAAATAAATCTAGAAATAAAAACAAAATTGGAATAAAAACACCTAGTCCATGAGTGAATATTGTGTTAAACCTTTTTTTGTTTGTTTGTTTGTTTGTTTTGGTAATTTGCATGCTACTGCTGGATAGCTATTTTTAACACATTTGGGGAGGAACCTACCTATTAAAAAAAAAAAAGTGTGTTTTATCTGCTAGATACACAGATCTGAAAAGTCTTATTTTTATATTCTGAACTATTAATGTACATATTTCTAAATTAATCTCTCACCCCTGCTCATGGAGAAGATCTTAGTGCTATGCTGCTGTATTTAAATGATTTCTCTTTCATGAAGAATTATTTTGATGATTTAATCTTCTTATATGATTTTGTCTCTTTCATTGTTATCCTTTGTTTGAATGCTTTCTATGCTGATATTTTGTAGCACTTGAGTATCGTATCCTTTTATGACCATTGTCATACTGTTCTACATTTACAAAATCCATCATGACAGCTAATATGCATTTAAAATATAAACACACAGTGCTAGATGAAAGGATTGTGAAACAGATAAACAGAGGCAGATGATGTTGATTTAATTAATAAATAAATAAATAAATAAACCAGGAAAATAAATCTTCTGCAACGATTTAATACCTTATTTAATTAAGAAAAGAAAAGAAAAAAAACGTGTTGGAGCTTAGTTGCCAGGAAATTATATTCTATGTCATTTCTGTTCGGAGAGAAATGGTCTGTATAAAATTTACATTTTGTTCTATGAAGAGTCTGATCCGTGCTGATTAAGTTCCAAGTAATTTTCCTCCTTAGAAGGAACAAAATAGAGGAGAAAGCAGGGAATAAGTTTCAGATTGCCAGGTTAGACGAACAGAGCTGGAGTTCAAGCCTGGGCTCTCAAATACCAAGTTAATACCTTAGCTGTCACGCAAGTGACAGTCAAGCCAGCAGATATTCTGGTCAATTTTGACCTAAAGCTTAGCATCCTGCTAAGAATTCCTCCCCACAGACAATGTTTTTGAAACGAGAACGTTGACATATGGAGTGTGGAGTGTTTCGCCAAGTTGATGCATTCCTAAGGGGAGAGAGTTAAAAAAAATTTTTTTGAGTCCTGATTCACTGCAAGACTAACCAAATTTCTTGATGTTCTTGCAAATGATTAGAAATGACTAAAAATGATTTAAAATAAGGATAAAAAATAAGAATAGTAAAAGGATCAGAGGAAAAAAGGAGATAGAGACTGTCATTACTATATATTTTTCTGTCTGTTGCTGTTTATTTTTTGCATAACAGTTTGACGGCTACACACTCAAGAAGCAATGATATAGTCACGTGGACTTTGATACAAATTTAATGTCATTTTACCCAAACAAATTCGTTTGATCAATGTTTTGAAACATCTGATTTATTCTCTGGAGTTAGTGTTATTGCTGGCTGCAAATACAACTTCTCTGTACTGTTGCAGTTTCTCTTCCTAACATTTTTTTCCATTGCTGCTATGTGCATAATACCATGAGAGACCATACTGGATCTGAAGTAATTTTTGTTTTGTGGAATCCATAAGTGGACAGAAAATAAATAATGAGAAGGAACATTGTGTGGTCACATGGGAGATGAGTCTGTGGAATTAAAACCACAGTAAATTTGGATCTCCTTCAGTGGGGAGTTGTAGCCTATTCGTTCAGAGAAAGAATAGTGAAGAGGTAGCTAGTTGACTACAGTTCTGGGGTTTGCTTTCAGGAGTATATCTTTGTTCATGGCATGTTAGGTTTCTGGGAAAAAGATTAACATTGACAATCCCAATGAGAAGAAAACTATCATAAACATTTTTCTTGTTGCATCCAGGAAAATTTTACAGTTTCTGCCCAATAATTTAAAATAGAAGATTTATATTATGTCAAGCCAAGATTGATTTCATTTTTGATGCCTTTTTTTAATCAGAGAAGAAAAAGAAATCAGCTATTGCTATACTCCTTGATATTGAAGACAGACTCGTAGGAAAGAAGTTGGTTTACACACTGCTTTCCTATGCTAAAATCAATTGAAGTAGCACCCCTGGACACTCTCAAGGGCCTGGGAGTGACATGGGGACATCAGCCATGTCACTGACCCAGGTCACAGACAAGCCCCGCTTACAGGATGCCCCTCAGACACTGCAGTCAGAGAGAGGTGGAGGGGGATGCCTCCAAGCCTCCAATCACCCCGCTGCTCACAGTTTTTCAGGCAGTGGTTATGTTGATCGAGAGCAGTCCCATAGTGACAGGATCATTCTTATCAATCTGCTTTCTGCTTCCATTTGCCACACAGAAAGGGCTTGTAGCTAGCTGCTCTACATGAGTCTGCTGATTTCTCGTCACCACTGTCAGCCTGTCTTCCTGGCTAATTCATGAGGAAGGGCAGACTCCTGGCTCCAATTGTGTTTTTTCAGGAGGACATCTGTTCCCTGGTGCTCCCTTCTTCAGCTCTACCTTCTCTGTTTCTCTGTGTGTGAGAGAAGAAGGTGAATTTTCCTCCCTGGTCTTCACTGTCGTTTTGATAAGTAAATCTGTTAGAAATATCAAGTACTTTCATTAATATCTTTAAGCAATTTTAGTATACTTGTGGTCAGGAATTACCTTCATAAACTAACAATCCTGTTGCTTTTAGATTGTTTTATACTGTAATATTCATTTGTTATTTTCTTACTTATCCTACATTCTAAAATATATACCTTCTCACCTGCCATATTTAAAAAAAGTCTTGAAGAAATTCCTTTTATGATGCTTCTATTGAAATCTTAGTCCTCTGTCATACATACTGGTTCTTACCCTGTTACAGAACCAAATATGTGGTGAAAGAAATGTTTGTTTTCCTTGGTAAGCCAAAAGAAATAGCATTAATTTCTTTGAAACAGGGCATAATCCTGTTTCCTGAGGAAAAATAAGTCTCAGAAATTGAACTAAAACTCCAAGTTAGAGTGATTTAGAAGGAACTAAAATAGATACTAACTTTAAGCTGGAAATATTTTCTTCTGGTATTTTCTGCTGATTTATTGCATACTGCACAGAACCAAACTTGTTGTTAAGTATAAGAGTTGAGGAACATGCTGTGGCTTTTTGAGCAGATATCTGCAGGAGACAATGTACATATTGCAGTGAACTTCACTTTCTACCTTCTATGTAAGCTAATGTTCTATTAGTAATTTTCTCACAGGACTGTTGCATTCCTGTTTCCAGCCTTCTTAAAAATTGTCTTGCTGACAGGCTGTTTTAGATTTTTAATAGGTGCATAAAGTCATACAGACTTTTAAGTCTTCTAAAACATTCACATGAATAATGCAGAAGTTAAAATTCACATGGGTAAGAAGTTTCACAGATAAGAGACCATCTACTAAGAAAGCATGTGGTTGCCCTGTGAGTGCCACTGGAGTTGTAAACATTATCAGGGAAAAGTGAGATTTCCTGGGGCTGCAGTAAGTAAAGCCTGTTACATCTTCTGGTATTAATCATAATAAGTGTTTTATCTGTGGCTGTCATGTTTAGTTTCTGCATGCAATTTACCTCTCAGGCAAGCTGTTCACAGTATCGGCCAGCCTTATCTGTGAACTTATGGTCTTCAAGTACCTAAATGTATTTCCTCTGGAGTTCCCACAGTTAATGTGACAAAAGCCAACGCAAGTGCTATTTTAAGACTGTACTGCATCTCCTTATAGAAAACACTGCTTATATTCTAATCACTCCTAACAAACAAAGAAAATCTTAAAAAATCAAAGAATCTGTCCTTTCTAGTCCTACATTCTGCTGTAACTTTATTATAACCTATTTTCAGATAGACTTTCTATACATGCATAATTTATCTTGATTCCAAATGTCCCTCACACTTGTTATCTCCTATTCTCTAAAGTACCTTCACTAGCACGGATCTTCCACATACAAAGCATGTCATTATCTGTCTGGCTCCAAAGGTATGTTTATTAAGATGCAAAACAATGAAGGAAACACATGGTCCCTGCTCCCAAAAGTCGACCAGCTAAATAAATTACTTTGGGAGATTCAGAGATAGCCCTCTGACAGGAAGGCCAGGAAAAAAAAATAGTGCATTCTACGGTTTTGAGAGTTGCTTTGTTTGCACAATTCCAAAACAATACGTAAAAGAGGTCAAAGATTAGACATCTCTTAATATTCTGCTCTGCATGACCCCATCTCGCTGCAATACTCTCATGATCTGCTAATAATCCTTTATAATTAAGCTTCCAGCCTAATATTAAAATGTAATCCACGTGAGCACCAATCAGAGCATACAGCTCTGGAGTGAAGTGGTTACCACTTTGAGTTGTGCACGGCAAGCATTATGCAGTTTTAATTTAAAATCTTTAAAATATTTGGCCCTTGATGGAAAGACAAATTAAGTTTCATTTCTAATATACACAAATACAGCATTACACATCTACTTCAGACATACTGCTGTGACACTGTTCAACTACACAATGCTTGTGAAAAGAATATGGAAGCATTGCTACTGTGGAAATGGCTACCTTGACATTTACACACAGCAGGAATGCAGAACAGATTCTGTTGCAGCCCATAAAATATATGGCATGGGTTCAGAGTTGATAAACTTTGAATTTCGCCTTCTGGATTGGATTCTGTATCCAAATCTATATGTAAGCATCATGGTAATCACCACTACAGGAGTCAGTTGTCTTCTCTTTGCACGTGTATAACTATCATCTTAACTGGAATTACTGTAATGACAAAGCTGAGGATGAAGTGTTTAACCTATTCTATTTATTCCAAGACAAGTAAATATATTTGTATTCTGAACTACTTACTTTTTAATCGCAAAAGCAAAAATGATTAATGGTTTGGTATACTACACCAACGTAAGAGAAGCAAAATTTTTGTCAGAGTTTAGGTAAATATTTGAACATCAGTGAATTTAGTTCATAATGTTCTTAAGACAACTCTTCCCATTTGATTGCAGAATATAAAATCAGAATTGAGATGCATCAGTAAGCAAAGCTTGCGGTAGAAGAGTTCAAGGGAAAGTGCAATGTGAATATTACTTGTTGATAATCTTTTTATTGTTTTCCTTTTTTTCAGATAGAAAAGTTCAATTTTAGCTTTTGTGAGTTAAGGTGGAGTAAGTCTGTTGTGAACCATGGAAAATATGTATTTTCCATTTGAATATCACAGGAAAGTACTGCAGCTTGAGATGCTGACAGTACTTCTCATTTCTTTAAAGAAGCTTTGCAAACAAGCTAAGAATGTTTTCCACTGATGGCACATGTGTAGCGGAATTCTAAACATCTAATTAGTGCCTAAAAACCTACCTAGAATCTGCCAGTGATATTAATATCTAATATATATCACTTTAATTAGCCATATCCACAGATTAACACTAATTTTCCAGTCCTGGAAAATTTCATTCCAGAACTTGACATTCAGATTCCTTCAGCTGCCAGGCAACCTCCATGAATGGCCAGAGCAAACTGAAGCAAGAAGGTGAAGGGCATGAGAATGGCCAGTGTGTTGAACAGAAAGATTATTTGCCAAGCATTGTCCACGTGTCATCATAGTGTAGAATTTCTTTCCAACTTTGGAAGGAACAAGTTGTGACAAGAGAAGCTGTTTGTCATCAATAGTGGGATTGCCAAAAGGGATGCAAAGGATGTTTCAGAATAGAAAGGCACAAGAGTGCACTTACTTGTTGTGGCTGGCCAATGTGACTTCTCTCACAGTCTGATCTCCATTGACTTCCAAGAGCAGATTACTGAAATGATGGAAGTGATTATTTCTGTTCTTCAGCACTCTCTCTTTTTAAGATTTTTAAAGGGCCCATGGAATGGAAAACGAGCAGATGACAGTACACACTTTTACTATTTTGTGGATTTAATTTTGATTTCTCTTCCTTCACTGTAAAGTCTAGATGAAACTGAGCAAAATAGCAGGGAATGAGGCTAGAAACAGATTTTTAAGAGCAGACTTGAAACTGCAAAAAAATTTGAGGGCATTGCATGAAGATATGATAGATAATAAGTTTATCCTTTCTGGGTATAAAACTACATTTTTTCTGTGTTTTCAATATGCTATATTATATATATGTGTGTGTATATAAATATACAGTAACATATATGACATATTGTAATACTGGTTAAATATTTGTTATTGATCTATAAATACAAGTAAGCTTCTTGGAAAATGGGAAGAGGCATATTTCCGAGAACAGTTACATCTGTGCAATTCTTTCACAGTAGCTCAATAAAACAAAAATGAATGAGTTATTTTACATTTTAGATAAACCATAGTGTATTAATCCCATTAAAATAAATCATTATTTGCTTAGTATGCACCAGTGTAGTGGAAATGCTGAGTCATGGCTTGAACCAGTGATTGAGCACATGGCAGGAAGGCACAGTTACCAGGGGTAACTATTGCAATGCACCTGAGCGACCTGGAGGAGTGGAGCCAGAATCCACCCCTTTCCAGTCATCATTTAGAGGTTGACAGTGGAGGCAAGGTAGCTTGCTGGAGATCTCTTTGTGCTTGTGGCCTTCCAGGGGTAAGCAGATTCTTTTGTTTCTGTGTCCATGGCTGCTTCATTGAGCATATCCTCATATGCTACAGCCTAGAACTTTGCTACTGCACTGCCATTGTTACACTTTCCTATGTGTTACAGCAGCGCAACTAGTTTTGTAGTTCTTATGAATTATTGTTTCATTTGGTTTACTTTCATTGCGGTCAGAGAAAACTTGATAATTAAGATTAAAAACCATTTGGTATCTTTGTAGAATATGTAATGTGTGCGTGTGGGGTGGGGGGAATGGTAAAAAGAGTGATGTGTTCTTAATTTGGAAATAACCTCTGACTAGGATGCTAACCTACTTGCTTGCTCTACAGGTATTCTGTAAGTTGCATTAACAAAAAAGCTGCACATAGGTATTATTAATTAGGTGAGAGGAGAAAGACAACAGTTTCTTGATGCAGTAAGTTTATTTATTTGTCATCAAGCCTGATCTTAAAGATGTGTGCAATTACAGCTTTCACTGTAGTCAAAAATGAGATATCAATGAGAAAGTTCATAGTGGAGAAGGCAGGAGGCAGACTGGGGTAAAAATGATGTTAGCTATGAATGGGTTGGATTTGTTTGGGGAACAGTTCTGATTGTGATGCTGTTGTGCTGGATCATGCTACAGTGTGCTTGAAGGAGCAGGTGTTGCTAATTTGCAAAATCCAAGCAGATGGGAATAATAGAAATGAGATCAAGGAAAATATATTCCTGTCTTTCCCACAGCAGTTAGGGAAGTCTGCGTTAGCACAGGAGTTGAGTAACCTGTATCTATTCCTCAGCACCTCTGAGGAAGCAGATGCAAAAGCATCAGAAGTTTGCCTGAATTGGTTTGCTTTATGAGTATACAGATTTTTTTAATGTCAGACTTAGCTTTGACAAATCAAAATGACCCTATTACAGACTTCCCTTCTAGAGTGTCTTCCAGTTTCTTCTAATTATAAGACTAGTTTGTTCTGGCTATTTAAATTAGCCCATCAGAGTTGCCAGGGGAAGAAAAATGAAATAGAAAACAAAAAATAAAAATCCTTAATTCAAGTTATAAAAGTACAGAAATACTTCAGCTAAGCCTTAAAAACTGTTGCTTCTTGTATTACCCTAGCGACTAGTAGCAGATGGAGAGGGAGGAAAGCTAGATGTAAAACAGAAGTGCTTCAAAGTGTGCATGAATGGGTGCAGATGGGTTCAAAATTTTCTGCCTCGAGGTGGTTGTGAGGCAGCTGCAGGAGACACAATGCTGCTCTTGCAGGAGCTATGCCCCCTCACAGGACACAGGGCTATTGTGATAGGTCTGTGTCGTAACCAAACCTGACTCAAAGCCTTTAGGAAGCCCTGTTCATCTTACCTGACAACTTTGCCTTTTGTGTGTGTGTAATAGGCTGCAATAGCCTGGTCAGACAGAGTGGGCTGCATAAAGGGTATGTAGGCTCGTGAGCTAGCTGAACTACAGCTTCTGCATTCATATAATGGTGCTGACAGGTGGAAATATTTCAGCCTTCAAATTAACAATTCAGTAGTCAGATGTATTAATTTTTACTATTATTGAAACTATGACCTTTCTGTAAAACAGATTATTTTCACAAGAAAATTCTTTAACATTAGTGATTGCATGTTTTTCTCAAGTGAAAATGCAAGCAGTTTTTTTGGGTGGAAAAAAAGGCAGATCTGAGCCTGGTTCGTACTGGGATGAAGAACCCAAGTTACTGGGGTTGGGTTGTGGCTGAACAGGAGATGAGAAACAAGGAAAAGATTAATAATGATACGATCCACTACAGCTACTTGGTAGGTAGAAAGACTTGAATTCGAAAGTGCTGATGTTTTGCTTGCCTCTATAACCCCAACTTTCTTTTAATATGAATATGTTTGGTGGTGCATATGTATTCTTAAGCAGAACCCCACCAGATTCATTCCTGCAAATATTTTATCAAGGAAGTACAGTTAAAACAAAATTTCACAGTGCACTTGATAAACTACATTGAAAATATTTGTAAATTTTTATTAAGAGCTCTCTGAATATTTTAAACAGTTGCCTGAAGTTTGTTACAGAATTTCTGTTCTGACCTTGATTCTCCCTGTAAGAAAACCCATTCTGTTTCTGTTGTCTACAGTTTAAGATTTCCTTGCTAGTTTCTTGAAAAACTCCAATTCCAATCTGTCCTCAGGGAAGGGAACCACTAGAAGATAGGGGGTTTGTTTATTTTTAAGCTTTTGAAACTTACCTTTTACTCGGTATGTGAACTGGTGAAATTAAATCAACAGAAGACTTATGATTCTATGATTCTTTTCTTTTACTTTTATGAATTTCAAACTAGATTTTAAGTTATTTTATTCCTATAGGGTCTGTACCTTTTTCTTTTTGCCCTTTAGATTTCTTGACAAAATGAAAGTTTAAGTAACAGAAAAATTACTTTGTGTTCCTCCTCTCTCAGTCTTACTCCTCCTTTTGCCTAATATCAAAAGGTTAATGAACCAAGTCCACATTGTTTAGATTTTGTACTAAGTACAAAGAAATATGTTGTGAATAGCTGATAAGTGGCATGATCAATAGTAGGGAAACATCTTCCAGCTGGTGTTATATACAGGAAAAATTATCAACAAAGGCTGGCATTGTCAACATTGGTTTGTAATATATTGATAAGTAACAGATTAGTCATCACATTTTAAACAATTGTAATGTTGACCGCTGAACCATGTGTATTTGGATCGTCAAACATCCTAAAACTCCATTTCTGAGTGTAATGGCAGCCCTCTAAGTTGTGCTTAATGAACTTCACCATAGCATAAACTTAGTAGCTCTGTAACAGACTTTTTTCAAACATTGCTCGCCATTACGAACCTCCTTCAAAACAGTAAGTACAAAAGTAAAGAGGTGTTCCAGCCTAAAAGCAAGCATTTCCTAGGTTACTGAAGTACAATTATTTTTAAAAAAATTTTCAGTGCTCTTCAGGACTTCTATTTGGCAGTCATAAATAAAATCCTTGAGTGGCAGCTCTGTAAGTTCTTGTTTAACTCCTATGGCTCTGTATTTTGATTAGCAAAATTAACTATTTGATGTCCTCTAAAAATTCTGGTATTATGTGCATTTAATTGAGCCTAAGCACATCTGAACAAAGCAAATCTATCAAAAGATGGTATTTTTAGGAAGAAATCCTCTCTTAAAGGAAAGCCTATGACTATAACACTGGAATTACGGCGCTGCTTCTTTTGCATTAGTATTTTACCTACTATTTATGTAGACAAAAAGCTAAGCACAAGCATGGGTTTTTGTGTGCACAGCTCTTGATTGTGTATTGATTAATTGTCCAGGAGAAGTCACGACTTCTAGGCTGAGTAATATCTTGGTCCTGTGAATATCAGTGGGAGGTTTTTCATGGACTTGTAGTATAAGAATTTTATAAAAAATCAAAGTAAAACTTTCTGGATGCAGGCTCATCTTCCAAAGCCAATGGGTAATTTCACCTACCCACCATCAAATATTCAAAAACTAAAAAAGAATGAAAAAAATTACATGGATGAATGCCCAGAAAATAAGTTCTGTTTCTATGACAAGCTACTTCATAGAGAGACATCTTATAAACTTCTGCCTTCTCCCTTGCAGAAGTTGCTGACTCCTTAAAGGCAGACCACAGCCGGATACCTTAATGAACTTTTCTGCTAACAAAAATAACTGTTGTTTAGAGATAAAATGGGGGAATAAAAGAGAGCTTAGATAATTAAATACATACATTGCTTTAGTTATTCTTTGCATCAATTTATTTTAGAAGTACCTAATAATTTTACTATTTCCTTCTGTATTGCTTAGGTAAAGGACTGTAGGTTTCTAAAAATAGCAGTGAAGGCAAATATAAAATCTCATGAAGTATTAAGACTTCTTGAGTATTTAAAAATTTGGGAAAGCATAAGAAAGTGTGACACTTCTACAAGGTGTCTTTTAAAAACTGTCCTACTTAAAAATAAAAATAAAAACACTAGCAAGAGTATTTGAAATATCTCTGGAATCTGTAACGTGTATGAGATCTATTTATTAGCTGCTACAAGCACAACACTTCTAAGAATGAATAAAACCATTTAAACATTTCCCAGGGCTCCTGAGACTGAGGTGTGTGCTTTGCATGTGTATGTTAAATATAAATATGAATGCTTGTAAGTGCGTGGGAGGGAAAAGCAATTTTCCCTTCTTCCTCTTAGGAGAATGCCTGAAATTTAATTGAGGTAAAATAAATGTTCTTATCAGAAGTCACAATAGACCTTCCCAGTTTTGTTTGTGGCAGAGTTCAGGAGCCCTCCCCACGGCTTGCTCTACCTTCCCCCACTTCAGATATTAACCTGGACATCGTGCCTTCCAAACATGAAATGAGCTGTGCGATGCTTTATTGCATTTCTCATGTGGCTAAGCTTAGTATGGCTTTTAAGTGTTCCTCGGTATGCCGTGCTTACGCAAGTTATTTTCTGCTGTGGATTGTTGATGCTGCAGCAGCAGATACAGTGATGTGCACTGAATTCCAATGAGGAGAAGTTTTTGGTTTATTTTGGTTTGTTTTTTTTGAGTTCAGAGTGAGTATTCTGAAAAGATTTGTAACTCGTATTTTTCTCTGTATTTCAGGCTTAAGGCGTTAGAAATGAATTGTTTTTAAGTGCTGTTTGGAAATACTTATGTTTTTAGATTGCTAAAATAATTTAAATGTCATTATTTGTAAAGTACATTGCTTTTCTAGTACTTCTTTAAGCTACAGACTTCTGTTTAGTGTGGATCTCCACAAAACGCAGTTGAATGAAGAGAATCACTAGAGCTCTGAAAAGGTAATTTTTATCTAAGTAATGTTTTGTGAAAGTGGATGAAAGCAGTGAGTGGAGAGTTTGCCAGCAAGAGCCTGAAATGCAACTAAACTAGACTTCTTTTCATTGTACTAAATTATTTCTGACCTTGTCCTGACAATTAAGAAAATTTATAAGCGATGAGGTGGGTGACTGAAGTGATGTGTTTATTTTCTCTGACTCCTTTAAGGGATTAAAACCTTTCAGAGTGTTCTATCCATCTGCTTATTTAGTGGTTGTGTTATTGGAAGCAATCCTTTCCTCTTCCAGCAGTGATGCTTAGATCCCTAGTTCTTAAGGGTTGTGTATGAAACAGATTTTCAGGGATCCAGCCATGATTAGAACAGTTAGCCTGTTAACGTCCTATGTATTTACAGTGGATTATTTGAAGGGAAGCAGGGGTTAAGTCAGCAGGTCTCTCGGCTTCCCCAGGGGTTAACCTGGCAGCCTGTTTGGCACACACAGGAGAGCTGACAGGTAGCAGGATTTGTCTAAGCAGTGTGCATGAGAGCCAACAAGGAAAACTGAATGCTCTGGATTAGTTTTGGATTATGTTGTCAGAGTGAAGCCTGATGGACAAACTGCAGAGGAATAAAATGCAATCTGTTTGGGGAAACAGACAGCGTGCGTAGCTTTCATTTTTCAAGAAATGACAAGAAAAATCATTAATAATTTGTAAATCCATGTCCATTAACTTTTCTCTTTGTTATCCCAAGACAGTCTTTTTAACATGATTTTGCCACTGTTCTATACCTATTCTTTTTTGTGACAGATGGTAAGATAAGTACAAAATTGCAAAGGTACAGTAAAAACCAAAGGGAAAAATAGCTAGAAATCATAGCACCTGGAATTGCTTATAGTGGAATATTTGAAGTGGGGGAACTTTTTTGTCTTTCTGGTGAAAGATAAAATTGGGTACAATTTGCATACATTCCTGTTCTATATTTTCCATTGCAAGTAGCATTCTACCACTTTTTCTTGAACGGAATTGCGTTACCAATTGCTAATGTGGTTGATGCCCTTTTTTTCTTAATCTGATTATTTTATTCCTCAAGTGCTTAATGTTTCACGAACAGTTGCTGTTATGGTCTGTAGAAAAAAAAAAATTTTTTCTTCCTTCACCTCCCAGAACTCCCAGAACAAAAGAATTGTTTTATTCTTCTTTCAAGTTGTGCTTGCCCTTGCAAATTTCACTTGGTAGTTTTTTGTTTGTTTGTTTGTTTTTGTTTGGTTTTTTTTTTAGCAATTACATGTTTGGCTATAGAATAACCATTTCTGCTCATTTATTTCATGTTTTATTTTCAGGAAGTTACACGAGGGCTGGGTGGTGGCATGCTTCAGTTCTTTTATAATAAATGAGGGACACAGTAAATGCAAGCTGGTACATAAACTGTACTTAAGGAACAAATCACAGAAAAAGTCAGAGTAGTGAAGACTGTGTTGTAGAGTTTATTATTATCTTTATTAGTTTTATACCTAGTTTAAATTTCACATTGGAATAACTAATCAGTTACAGATGTTTGGATTATGTTACATTTGAAATGTCAGCAAAATAAAACAATTCATGAAAGTTCTAGGACTTTCATTGTAATAATGCAACTAAATCATCTGAAGGAAAATCTTTATATTGTAGTTTTTTTTCTGCTTTTGAATTATCCAAAATTAAGATAAATGGACATTAAGTTTCTTTTTCCTAATCTGTGATAGAAGAAAGATCTTGTTAATATTTCAAGTGTTCCATTTTAATTGCAATTCCCTAGATGTGTTCTATCTGAAAGTAGTCTTGCTGGCTGTTCTGCTTGCTCAGTCATTCCTGAAAATTAAATGGCAAAGTGTTGTGAGGAATTGCTGTAATTAACTTTTACTTCTTAGAGTGGAATTTGTTTGGTTGTAACTCATGCTTGACTCTAAGTGCTATTGCATCTTTCCTTAATGTGAGCCAGTGTAAGAAGCGCCAAGACATCTCTGTAGAGCTATAAATTATTATTCAATAGGTGTTGTTGTTCTTCTGGTTACAATTCATAGAAATATTGTTTTATACAAGTTAAATGTAATAAAATTAGTTTTCTTGTGGTTACTAGCGCCGTTCTTCAGTAAGGGAAAAAGCAGATAAATGTGTATCCTCGCTTTATAAGTAATGTATTTCTAGAGGGTAGCTCTTTTCTGAGAGAAAGAGAAAGACCTCTTCAGTGCCCCACCCATGCCATAGTCCTACAGTTCTCCTAAGTTTAAAAGAGTGAGGATGATGATGTAACACACTATCACTGTTTTTTAACAGTATGGTTTACATCTGATCATATTTGCATCTAAAGTGATCTGTGTGCTTATCTTCCATATAAACTGTTAGAAATATCATTAAGCTAGTCGAGGAAGTGAGTAAGCAAGTAGTAAAACTAGAGTAAAATATTTATGCTCCACCCCATCCTGAGTGCAGACTGATATCCTGCATCTCATATATTCTGCTGGCTGTTTCTAGGTAGATGTTTAGAACTGCTTCCTTAAGAAGTAATAGTATACTATAGAATACAGTCTGGATTAATTAAAGCCATTGTGTATATCAGGATTTTAAAGCATCATATAATTTTAATATTCAGCATGTGCTTCATTGCTCATGTCACTCAGGTAGGCTAGATTAGATCCTGGAAGTACTGTTGGTAATTTTCAGTCTTGTTTTGTACTGGAGAGTAGCAGTGACCCAAAGACAGTGTGTGATCTCCCAGGCTCCTGTTTTCACTTGAGAATAATAATAGAATTTTGTAGATGTTGTGGAAGCTGAAAATTATACTTTGAGATCTTTTTTTCTTTTTAATCCAGATAAAAGCTCAGTATGTCAGCGCTTACAAATAGTTTAGCTTTTCAGAAGTTACACTTTTATCTCTAAAACTTCAGATGAAAATTTTAAAAACTCTACTTGTTTATATATGTTTCTGTGAGCATTCATAATACCTCACAAGTTTGAATATGTGAACTAGGGAATAGGTCTGGGACATTTTCATCCTGTGTACTTCAAAAATACCTTATAAATATCTCACTAATCTGTTGTCAAGTGGTTATTTCATTTATTACTGAACTGGAGTGAAATCTCAGCAAATGCACAGAATACTTGAGGCCAAAGGTTAAAGAAAACTGCATAAATATATGGGCATAGATGTAGTATAACTTATGTGAGGAATTTAATTAACAGCTACTCACAGTAGCATAGAGCAATATCAGTGACTGATAGTCATGACTTCATTATCAGTCTACAGAGAAAAGCCCTCAGTTCTATTAGCAAGGCTTTTTGCAGTAACTTTCAGATTAATCAGTCTCTCTAATTCTTCCAGGGAAGAATTCTAAGTAATGACCAGTAGGAGCTGTGTGTTTCTGTAGTTTGTCCTTTCTGAAGACAGATCTGCTCCAGGCTTGCATAACTTTTCAGAACTGATAGAAATCATATCACAGTTTATTATGGCTTTAAATGATTATTCCATGGGAATAAAAACAAGAAATGCTGTTAATTCCATTATTCAGCTCTTAAGCCTGTCCGCTTTGGGCCAAGCTGTCTGACCATACTTGGATTAGTCATTGACTTCTTGGTTATGAATTTATGGGAAGTGACAGAATGCAATAGAAAGAACTTCAGATTACTCTTCTTTGGAACATTAGTAACAGTAATTTTAGGAAAACTTTAATATCCTGTTCCTTCTTCATACAGGAAAAGTTAGGCAATAACACAGAAATAACTGAGAAGTAAATTATAACAGGGCATTCAATTTAAATGGAAATAAATCCATAAAACTCTTGCATATATCCTTGTGTTCTAGGGAAATTGATGTCTACGTGACTTATTCATATGAAAGCATTTATTAGACATGCACTCTAAAAAAAAAAAAAATACTTTCCAAGCTACTGAAAGAATATAGCATCAGTACTGTTAGCACTGCTTTAACAAGTTGTGTTGCAAAAAGCAGGCAAAAGGTGAGGTTTTTCCTTTGTTGCATCCATGTATGTCTTATTTTATTCTTCAGAATCCTTGATTCTCTGAGGTAAATTATACTGCTGGTTCAAAATTCATTTTGAGAGAGCCCTGTCCTAGTATTCAGTTCACACTGTCACTCAGACTCCTGCAGACTTCTGGTATGTTTCTTTACGTAATTTTTAGCTATAAGAATCTATTTCGAAACTGGAGTTCTACTCTGTCACAGGTTATAAGCAAAGGCTTTTTTCATCTACACACATAAAGTAAATAGGATGGTTAAATATTCTGCTTTGTCCAGGAAAGCAAACCCAGTCTTGTCATAACAACGACTGATTCCTGGATGTTGTTTTATCCTGGATTATTTTTGTGGGGATTGGCTCTTACCAGCTGGTTATGGTGCAACAAGAGCTGATTCATTCCTAGGGCTTTGGTGGAAATGCGTGGAAGAAGAGGCCGTGTGAGCAGATAAAAGCAGTTCAATTTCACATGAAGCAGTGTAGGAGAGAGGTGTTCCATCTCGTGCTATCTCTATTATGTAGTGTGGCCTAAAGTGAGGGATGAGCTAGTATGAAACATCACAACCTTCAGCTCCATTTTCATTTTATTTTTAATCAGGCCTCCTTACATAAAAGCCAGGGACACTCTCTAAGTAGCTACCTAAGAATTTTCTAGTCTCAAAAATAGTGCTGAGAGCTGTAACAGAAGTGGGAGGGGATTTTGTGATAATGGTAACAGTCCTGAATCCCATCTGTGGGAAGCATCACAACCTTAGTGATGCTGAGAGCTGAAAAGAACTTGGCTCATCTTTGAGACTCCAATGCTTTGCAAAGTGGTAAGTGAGAGATAGCTTAGTTTTATCTAGGAAAAGAGCAGATATGAAATCGTTGGGACAAAAATAGCAGGAGCTGAAAGAATCACTTCTTACAGACTGTTTCTCTTTTCTTCCTCTCTCTTTTCTCTCTGCTTTTCTTTTCTTGTTGTTGGTTTTTTTTTTCTTTGCTTTTTTTTGGTATTCGGAATACAAGCTTGCATGCCACAGGCAAGCATGATACGGGAAGGAGATCTCCATTGCTCATGTGTAGATCAGTGCTGCCCAGCTCCTCTGGACTACAATTGATGGTGTTTTTTTGGTTTTGAACTTTCCTGTACCTTAGTCCCTTGTCTCCCACACTACCTCAGAGACATTTGCATCTTCATTCTCTTCCTAATAACTTACTGAATTCATAATGCCTTCCCTTTCAATTTCTACTCTCACACATAAGCACACAGGTTATATTTTCTATGTAGAAGTTTACAGGTTGCAGGAGTGCTTGGATAATGTGTCTTCAGCACAAGGACAAGAGAGGAGGTGTTTCTCAGTGCATGTGGTTGAGCAAAGCCCTAGTGAGAGAGCCATGGGTTTTAATATTAGTTTTTTTATATGAAACAGTCTTCCTGCATTTACACGTCATCCAAACTCTACTTAAGCAGTGACATCTATTGTACAGGTTTGAGAGGGCTTGCAGGGTTAATTCTGTCATTACTGTGTTGACATGAGGCATGTTCCAGCTTTCAGCTGAAAATGTTACTTGTAATCTTTTAATCCCAAATTAGGTCAACATTTTATCAAGTTAATCTAACATGAAGATTAATTAGACTAGTTAACACACGCACGGAGGTTATTTGTTTTAAGTCTACATTTAATCAAGGAGTTAGTCCTTAATACAATAGACAGCTTCCCTCCTGCCCCCTAACCCCGGCTGCAGCTCATTCCATCATTTTGATATCATGTACTGTTTGAGACATAAAATTAGGAAGAGACCAAACTGAAATGATTACTCAAGCCCAGCTGAAACAAAACCAATCCCTTGTTGTGTGAGAGATGGATTTTTCAAAAATAGTATGGATTTGTCAAATTAGATTTATCATAGGCTATTTTTTTAGAGGAAGAAGTGTCAGTAATATTAAATTACTTTGAAATTTGTTTGGAAATAGTTTCAAATGCTGATAATTCTTACCTGAAAAATTATCATTGGACATTGAAATGTGGAAGATGCATGTTGTTTTATAAGGAATACTGATACCTACTTATTTCAGTACGCAACAGAGTGGCAGAAACAAACTGTTGAGAGAAATGTGCCAGGCAAAGTGGAAACATTGTAAGAGAGTTTCTCATGTCTGTATTGGAGTTTCCCTGAAAATATGACTGTCTCAACAGTTAATGCTGTGCCTGCTGGATAACATACCTGAGACATTACTACACTGGGTAGGTTTACGATACTAGGCCTCCTTTGTAGTGTGTATTTGACTTCGTCTTCAAATCTCATGTAAATTTTAGTAACCAATAGACTGCTAGGAATGTCAAGGAAAAACAGACTCTTTGGAACACTTGTCATTCTGGGAACCGTCTCCTAGAGCAGATGAACAAACCTTCCAGTTTATTGGGAATATTTTTCCAGCTAAACAAAACTGTGTTTTAGCAACAGTTAAAATAAGTTTTGGTTTCTTTGTGTTTTTTTCTTAGATGAGATGTTTTTAGCAAGGGATTACAGTTTTCTTAAAACACCTGAAATTGTTATGCCACCATTTGCCTTTTATTTTTCTTTTGTTTACCCACAAAACTTGTTGCTTTTTGCTGTATTTTCAAGAGTAAGAACAATAGCATGAGCAGAATGGAAAAACGAACTCTGCTGGTTTCTTTCTTTAACTACCCTCACAGTATTTTTTGGAAAGGGTATAGCATGAGATGGTACTCTCAAGCATCCCAAAGGAAGGGAGAGAAGACAGTCTGTATAGAGGGAGGTGGCATAAATCTGCTAACAGGGGTCATTAGACTGGACAAATGCCTTTCTCCCCTGAGCTTCCTAGATAAGGAGAACCTATCTAGTATTTAGAAATTCCAAGAGTCATTCTGGATAGCATTACTGACCCCCCTGGGTGTTGCTGCAGAGTTCATGCCCTGTTTCATCAAATAGCCGGTGACATTTACCAGGGGCCATGCTAATTATAGGGATTTAGCAGACAACGTCTAAGAAGCGTTTCATCACAAAATAGCATGTCTTTGTCTACAAGTATTGGTTTCTTGATCTGCTAAGTTAGCAGAAAAACTGGAGGTAAAACGATTCTGCAGTTTGTACAACAACATTAATCAACGTATTGAAATGTTGAGATACAGTCTCCCCTGCCTTTAATGCTGGCATTACTGTGCTGTCTTGCAATTACTGGTGGAGAATGGCTCAGTGTAGTTTAAAAAATCATGGATTATACATTAGTTCAATGTCTTGTAAGCCAATTGTTTTAATGAGCTAAATGGTTGATTCACTATAGAAAATTTTCGTTGGACAAGAGTTAGGCAACCTTTGTTTTTTATTATCACAGACCCTATTTGGTTGCTCTTTACTGGAGTCAGAGGGAGAATTAATAATAAGGGAGGATAACAAGGCCCTCATTTTGACTCACTACCTGTTGAATTGTTTTTGGATTCTCAAGATGAAAGTTGGCTTAAGATGAGATGTCCCTTTTGTCTTTTGAATCAAAGTGTTGTATTTTCTTTGTGGTGGTTGGTCTATTTCCTGCTTTTGTAATGTGGGCTTCCTGGATAGCCCTGAGCAAATCATTCAGGGCTGAGTGGTGAAGCAGACCTAGACAATGTTACGAGTTTGCTTTACCAGACTGCAATCCATAGGGCTTCCTAGTGAACGGAATACATGGGGTTGGGTAACATAAAAAAGCTGTAGAAATAGCCAGCTTCTGAATGAAGAGCAGCCTGTTCCATTCATCTTAAAATGCGATGAAGATAATTTCATTTAATAATATTTTTTTTTATTTATTCTAACTTTCATGGTCTTAGTCGTGGAGTATAATTGCTGTTGTCACTGAAAGCCCTTCCTGGAGGTAGATATGTGGCTCATTTCTTTTTAAGAGGAAATAGGGCACAAACTATCTGTTACTTGCAAAATGTTAGCAGCGATTAGTGATGTCTTCAGTGTCTGGGAACAAGTTCCATCCTACTCTGGGAGAGTGGTCTTATGATTCCCTTACAGCCTCTTCTTACATCTGAACTCTGTTTTTGAAATGGAATAAATTCAGTGGAGAAGATGCACTGTCCCACTTAGGATGGCTTATAGAACTTCCTGTATTATCCAGGGAGATGATAGACAAGAAGATCTATCAGCAACCTTTTGGTTCTGACTGAGAACATCCCAAGTGTTAAGCATTGAATGAACTAGGTCATTCTGGAAGTAATGCTTCCTATTTATTTCCATAGAAACTACAACAGATACAAAGAGCACACTAACACCGTTTGATAGAGAAAATTCTCAGCTCCAAAACGTTATTTTTAAATATAGTAACCAATATTAGTTATGCATTTTTGCCAGCAGATAACAAGATGCATGCTGCTATTGTAAAAACCTGCACCAGTAGAGATGATCTACTGTTTCATTGCTGCTTTGATGGCATTGTCTCTAGGAAAATGTTGTCCAAACAGTCCATCTTTCATTAGCTTGAAAAATGAAAGTGAGAAGGCACTGAATCCAGACTATATGACAGCTGTGGTAGGACAGTCCAGCCAAGACTGGCAGTGTGCTTCATAGTCTTCAAATTGGTATGGGACATGAGAAAGGTTATCTTCTTCTCTGGCCTGACTCTGGAAGTTTGAGCCTTCAGCTTAGTAAATGTCATGATATACAGTTCAGAGTTGATGGTTTGTCTCCCAGAAGACAGTGCTCACCACTTTACCCACTTAGAGCTGCATCTTGAACGTTTGTTTTTCTTTTTGTATGGGGAATTCAGCAATGGGGAAGCTGTCACATCATGGGCTGCCATTTTGTCTCCAGCTGGAAGTGGTGTCACTATGTCTCATCACCACTAATGATGTGATCCAGGAAGCTGTCACCTTCAGCCTCCTATTGTTTCAGAAGATCCTGACAAACTTGTGTGTGGTATTCTTTCTGTTCCCCTGTAAGCATTCATGGGACCCACTTGGTGCAAACTCTGACATATTCCAACATTGCCACCATTGTTTCCAAGCAGCGAAGCCGATATTCTGTTCCATACAGAGTTTGTTGATTATAATTTGATTTGCACAGATAAGATGATTGAGATGTTCTTCAATTTGTGGTGTGACAGCTGTGCAAGGCTGTCTGGAACACAGCTAATCTTTCACTTTGTGGTTTGTTTTGCCATGCCACCACCATCTGCCTCTGATGTCACAGGATAACATAATAAAATAACACCTTCTACTTCCTCTTATCTTCAGAGCAGCAGTGTATGCGCCTATGCATGACTGCTAGATGTGCCAGTAATGTATTTTCTCCTTCAGGTCTGTAAGAAGATAATAAAACTAATAAAGGGTGTTAATTATCATAATTCAAAATAATCTAGGGATTATACTAAACCCAGTCTCTTCTCCATTTCTAGTATACTTCATGTAGCTTGTATATTGTGGAAGAACTTGGAGTGACACCTTTTCTTATGCACTTTTTTTGTTGTACATGAATTTTATTCATTTTAATGCACCAGTTCATGGGACTTAATCATTGTTCTAAGTATTTATACATGGATGAACTGCCTGGATCAACTCAGTTGCATAGCACAATACTGAAATTGTGAAGTGATCATACCTACATTTTACTGTGAGAATAAACACAGATATTTACTTGATTAACAAAAAAAATTAAAGTAGACTTCTTGTTTAAAATTAAATTCTGAGAGAGCATATGAACAGTTAGGAGTCTCAAAAGTTAACTACGTGAGCACCTTAGAAGAATAACTTCCATTTGGGGAAGTCTGTAGAGTATTTCCTGTGAGCTTTCTGCAGGTTGTCAAGTAAATGCATTGGCAGATGTGTCCATGTGTAATGGCTTGCAGAAGTGTTACTGACAATTCTAAGAATATCAGTTTATTTCTGATATTCCTATGGTTGTCATAAGAGTGCAGAAACTTTGATCAGCTTGTAAGTCCTGGTTGGTCTAAATTTTTGGTGAGAAGTGACCACTGAGTATAAAATTTTGTTCCTAGAAATGGCCGTTAGCAGACATGTACCTTGGTATTGACAGAGTCCTAGAGAGATCCTACTCTGTTATACTTCATCTAATATAAATAACCTGATGCATGGCATTGTGTAAAGAGAATATATGTGTTTTTATGAATGAGATTTTTCTAAATCACTCTGAAGCCACAAAGAGTCCAGAACAAGTGTTTAGAAAGATAAGGTAAGAGGGTGGGGTGAAAAGGATAAATTTGGAAGCTTCATATCCTGTAGACATTTGTAAAGGGTACAGTCTTGTCAAATGCTTTTTACTTCTGCATTCACCTGTAGGATGTATATTTATTTCTTCCAAACAGAGACGCATTTGGTTAATGGGCCACTGTGATGTGTGAGTGCTACTGGGACTCATTATCTTTGTCTCTTCCTGCAGTCCTTTAATTCAATATTAGTTTATATGGAAGTGCCATAGTGAAATTAGTTTGCCCTTCCAAGAATTCAGATTCATAAATCAACCTCTGTCTCTTTTTTTTTTTCCTGCACACTTCACAGTGGAGTAAAAATTTGTAACAACCAAAACTGAAAATGTTGAGAGATCTCATTCAGAAAGGACTCCCCAAACACAGCGCTTATCTTGAACATGAATATTCACATTCATCCAAACCTTTGCAAGTTTACCTTTTTCCATCTACTAATTTCTTTCTGACTGGCTCAGGCTGTGTTCCCTACACCTGTACTACTTTTTAATGTCTCTTTGTTTGAAGGAAACAAATTTTACTTTTATTTTTTTTTAAATCTCCTCCAATGTTTTTCTGGATTTGCTAAAACTCAAATAATGCAAACCATTTCTGGATTCATTAAAGCTCAGACAAATACTTCCCTGCCTCATATGACTCCCAGTAGTCCTCTTTAACTCTGTCTTATTAAAGTTCTTCTCCATGTAGGAGACAGGGCTGATCTCCTCTCGGCAGGCTACTGTCTTCAGATCTCGGGAACCACAGGGAGACCCTAAGCGTCAGGATGTGAATGAAATAGGCTACTAGAGAAGGTGACTGGTTGGAGACATACACCTCATCAGTCACATCACACTTCAGGATCAGACTGCGTATCAGCTCAGGGTGGGGTTGGGGGCTGCAAAGAGTGTAGTCTCTTAGGGCTTATAAGGTAGAAGGAAGAAGAATGAAATGAAAGTGTCAAAAGAAAGGTTGGGGGTGGGCAGTGAAGAATAGATTAATTTCAGATGACAGTGGCAAAAGATCTCAAAACAGAAAGTATATTTCTCAGAGCTTTTCTGAAAACCCTTGACTCTTTCAGTGAACTCTACTTCGACCTGCAATCCTTCATCAGACTTCTGTGTCTCTCTTCCACTTGCCTCTTGTTTTGAGTATAATGTGCATTCTACATTTAAGGAAGATAGTAAGAGAGATCTTTCTATTATTTCTACTCTCCTGTTTATTTTGAGATGAAGTAGGTTTTTCACATCTTTTTATTCTTTCTGCCCCTGAGGAAAAGGTTCTTCATTAATAGGATGAACAGGCTCTCCAGAGAAGTAGCTGTGGACCCACACTTAAAAAGAAACATTTCAAAATATTCCTTTTTCAGTTAATCAGTATCTTTGTGACTTGTTACAGTAGTTCTATCTCTTATCTGTGGGCTATTATCTGTTTAGCCATGAGCTATTATCTGTTTGTTTGGTTTTTTTTTTCTATCAAATGCTCTATGACCAATTGAAAGTATTGTGGATTTTTTTTTTTCTATAGGAATCTACCTGTCTCTTAGGGATAGGTATTGGTGCTATACCTGTAAGTAGATTTGTGCTTAGAGTTACTGCTTTATTAATTGGGCTGCATGAAACTAAAGGAGAAATTATTGGGTCTGCTTGAAAATAGTCTTATGTAATGCTTAATGATGAAAAAACAAATGTCTTTTTTATCCTCTTGACATTTTTTTAATTCAGTTTGTTAGATGAATTTTGATGATGATTATGAATTATTTTAGATTGCTCCATCAATAAAAAGTAAATTTCTAAGCTTAATCAATTGCTTGAGGTATGTTTACTGGCCACTTGTAGCACCAAATTCAAAAACCATTATTTATAGGTTTATAGAGGTACTGCAAGTAGAGTTAAGTATAATGGCTTAACATACTTTTTTGGTAAGTGGACAGTATTTTGTGAAGTGATCTCTGTGAGGCAGGTGGAACACACTGCTAGTTTGTAGTCTGTCACATACGTCAATGTGTATTCCTTCTCTACTGTTAGATGGAACCAATGGCAGTTGGAGAATAATGGATAATCTTCTTAATTCAGACCTTTGAAAGTAAGATTCTTCTTTCATTAGCAGTTTGAAACTATTTTATGTATCTCATCTATTCTGTAACTAGCTTCAAAGTCATGTGAGGGTATATGCACACATAGACTGCATTCATGTATCCTGGGAACAGCAGTAAAATATTAACATTTTTCTTATTCTAGAGTGCCTAACAGAAGAAGCAAGCTACAGGCTAACAATAATACATTTACGTGTTTGTTGGTGGTTATGAGAAAGATGACCGTATTTTTTAGCTCTTTTAAAATGAAATTTGCTATCATCTGCTTTTACTTTGCTACAGCTCTGGCCTGATGTGATACTGAAATATGTTCATCTACAACAGTGAATAATAGTTTATCAAAGTCTCATTCCAAAATAAATGAATAGTCAGATAAAATCCCAAGGGTCAGAGAACAAAGTGAAGCAGGCCACCTGGTTCTGAGGCTGCAGGAGAGAAACGGTGTCTCAATCAGAAACACTTAAGGTGGGAGAAGGCTGTTCCTGAACTGATCATCAGAAGGATGTCACAAGTTTGTAAGACTGGAAGTGTAGATAGTACTAGGACAGGAGATGAAAAGGAACAGAGTTCTGTAAACATGAGTTGGTCAATCTGGATAATTTTGTAAGGATGCCAATAAACCTAAACACAATCCAGTTTTTAGACAGTTTCAGTGCAAATTTACAGCATCTGTCAGAGTTCATGCAAATCCAAAGACTGTGCTTGATTCTGTTCTGGTGCCCATTTTGTGAACGAAATGAGACTGACAACAGAAAACTGACTTGGAAGGGAAAAGGATATTCCTGGCATTCATTTGTGCATACTGTACCAGAGATGAGCAGATACACAGAACTTCATTCCACCTTTACAGCCTCTCTTCCCTGTTTCCGGTTCCCTGAGGAAATTTTTCCAATCTCATGTAAACTAATGTGGATTATTTACAGTCCTGCATTTTGATGCTGCTTCTCAATCAGATTTTTCTTGTGGCCAAACATTAGTTAGAGACTGACCCTACTTTTAGCTGACTTTAACGTAAAGAATTGTTGTGCTAATGTCACACCACTTCAGTGAGCCTCATGCTGAGGCCAACCCTTGGTATCTTAGTTCTCTTAATTTATTACAGTCATAAGAGAATTAGCGCCTCTGTTTTGGAAAGAGTATACTTCATTTGAAACTTCATAGGGAATCCCACTGTAACTTGTTTATTCAAGAATCACTTGCTTTTGGAAGTTACCAACATGTTTCGTAGACCAGGGCACAGTTCAAATACCAAGTCAGTATGTGGCTGAAGCGTTTACCCTTTCATACTGCAGGACATGCGGGATTGTGTGCTGCTGCTTACTATTTTAATGCAAGTCAGACTTAGTTATGCAATGGCTGAGAGGGAAATGACATTTCCTTACAAACTTTTCTAGCTTTATAGTTGCTTAGTTACTGTACTACTGTGTAGTTTAACCTTGCAAGGCAAAGGTGATTGGCATGTTTGAACCTTTCAGGCCACACACAACTCAGATATACAATGATTCAGTATCTCTGCACATATGTGCTCTGATTTTGGCAAAAGGTGGTGGTTGCCCAAAGCATCCATCGGCCCATATCATACATGCCACTTCTGGGAGCTTGGCTGAGCCCCAGCCTGACTGTGATACCAGTGTTTGCTGGCTCATTCCATTTGCCAGTGATGGATTGGCTGTTCTAATGCAGCTCTTGGCTGATGACTTGTTCTTGTCTCAGCCCAAATGTTGCAAGTGAATTGCTTGCAAGCCAGATGTGGCATAAGGGCTGCAGGTTGACTACCTCTGTTCTATAAAAGAGATCATCATCTGCTCAAAATGCAGGTGCCTCAAAATATGGTTGCAGAAGCAGAGCTTCACTTTTACTGAGAATGTGAATGTAAAAATACATTTTACATGATTTTTTTCAGCAGAAGAACTGTCAAAATGTTCCAGAAACAGAAAGACTTGAAAAACAATGCATTTGGACATATTCATTTACAAAGTCTCTGAAGTAGTTCTGTCAGTGAAGTCCTAATATTGCACATGAAATATACCGACGACATAATATTCTACATAGATATAAATTATTGTTTTTTAAAGTTATATGTTTTGTAACATACATAGGGTATATTATATAAATCAGAATTTGCAGAATGTGCAGAATTTATATACTATTTAAAAAACACAATTTAACTAAAAAAGGTACTGAAAATGTTAGCTGTACTATAAATTATAGATAGAGACATTCACAAAGATATAGCTATGCATAAGTTTGTTTGCTTCAAATTATATTGATCCTGTGTCCTAATGAGAAAAGTGAAAAAGGCCTTTATCTTGAAATTGTAATGCAAATAGATGTTTCTTTCAATAACAAAGAGGACAACAGGGAGAGAATTCCTGCACAGTTTCCTCTTTTTCTCCCTGCATTATTTCTTTTTATTCCTTTACTGTCTTATTCTTATCCTTCCTCTTCATTTTTCCTTAGTCACTGTTCTCTTCCCATTCCCAAAGAGGCTTTGTCTGCCGATAGCAGGTCTGGACTTCAGTCAGCTTTTAGTTGCCCAAGCAAATGGAATGTAATGATGTTTCACAAGCTGTATTTCATTCAGTAAAAATTTTCAAAAGAGGAAATCAGTCAATGTGATTTATAGGGCAACTTAGCTTTTTTTATAGTGTCAAACATCTGCTGTTCCACTGGAAATCTAACAGTTTTAAGTGCTCTGGGTGGCTAAAAATCAAGCGTGTATAGCTCTAAGGTTCTGAGACAACATATTCCATAATGATAAGAGTCTCTTTCTGGCTGGTTTTTACTTTTTGAACATTTTTTTTCCCATTCTTTTCTTTTTCTGTATTGTTTTTCTATTTTTCTATTTTTTTTAATTTTTTTCTTTAATTCCTATTTATTTTCCAAGTGATGTTACATTTTTAGAGTGTTCATCTTTATTATAATCAAGATATCCTACATGCATCTCTTCTGTACTTTTATAAAGTTAAAATTTTTCTGACAGCTTTTTTCATCTCTCTCAAACATATTCCTAGTATTATTAAATAATATATACTGAAGTCAAAGAGGAAAAGGGAGAAATGAGACTTAAGAGGAGGGTGTTAGTAAAGTATCCTAAATTGAATTCCTTCATCTTCCAAAGCAACACCTGATGAACTCTATAAAGAGAAATAGTAACTGTAAGAAAGATCAATTTTTGCCCTGTAGCTGTCTGGGTTTGGTGGAAGATCTTGATTGATAGATAGATATAGATACACACACTTAAAATAATAGATGTTTTTTATTATTATTTTATTATTGTTATTATATATTTATTAAATACAAATATGTATAGAGGGATGTTGAACACCAATAAGGAAAATGTACTTTCCAGTTGTAACATGAATATTTTTATGTAAATAAATCAGTCGTAAATGCAGTGGTCCTTATTTCACTGTACTATTTCTACTCTGCAATTTGCAATGTATTCACAAACTATTGTGATATATAATTTTATTTGCATAGAAGAATAGTACTTTCAGGAGAAAAATTAAGTAAACTCCCCTCTTACTATACACAAGCATAAATATTCGACCCTATCTATCTTTAATTAAGATTTGCAGCAATTGTTAAGACGCACATAAAACTAAATGCCTCTTTGAAGACTTCATTTGATTTAGATGTCTGTAGAACCATATGTTTATTAGGAATTTAATGTGAAATATTTTTATTTCTAATCTGGTATCGGTAGAAAAATTTCATGATTTTGCATGCATGCTAGCAGACTAAAATGCAACAAGATAGTAAGAAGAATGGATTTATTTTTCTTTTTATTTCACTACCTGTCCATAATTATTCTCCTAGTCTTGCACATCTTGTCCATGACAGTGTAATTGGGTATTCAAAGATCTGCCTGTTTATTAAAAGCTCTCTCTACTAGTCAGGGTGAGGCCTAGTGGCCAACTGTTTTGCCCACAGAAACTTCAGTACATGAAATTGAAAGATGTGGAATCCATTAATTAGATTAAATAACACTAATCTGAACTGAAATGTCTAGTCTAAAATACACAAATTGCATTTTTGGGCAGCAGATCTTGTAAAGAGAATGAAATACTTCTGACTGAGGATCCTTTGTTTTCAGAAAAGCTACTAGAATCCAAATAGGGCAATGGAGGTTTAATGTGGGTTATTTCTATATTTATCAGGCACCTCCCCCTGTCTGTTGCTACTCCCACAAAGACAATTTCCCAGAAGCTGTGTTTTTCCAGAGTGATAGTCAAGCATTCATTCACTTATCATGTACAAAGCAGAGGAACCCTTTCCACCAGCTTATGCTAATGAAGAGAAAATGTAGAGATACTCTTACTTGATAGGATACAATGGATAGGATATTTAAAACTTATAGTCTCATCTCAGAATCTGCAAAGCAGTGGAGGACTGCTTGACACCATTACAGCAAGAGAATACCCACGTGATCACTTGTCTTTCATGGAAACTTGCAAAATTATCAAATTCTCTCTCATTCTCTTTTTCCCCTTTTCCTTATACTTTGTTACTGTATGCACAGTATTCCATTTCAAAACAGTGGTGGCTAAAATAAGACTAGCAATATACCATTTCTCCTCCTTCCTATTGAAATAGGCAGTTATTTTTAAAAGGCAAGATAATAGAGCTGTTCTTGTTCACAGTATAGAATCTAACAAAATAACTTAATCTGATTAATAGGCTTGTTCAGTCTCTGAGTTCCTGTTGACATTGGTGGGGTAAGACGCATCACACTTCATAGTGTATGGTCAGCTTCTTTCTGTAACCATCTGTAACAGATTACATATTGTTTGTTGTTTTACTCTAAAGTATACTAGATGTTAAGAGAAATAGAGATCTCCATTTCTACCTGCTGCTGAGAAACCATCAAGAGGCCATTTAAAGACACTCATTTAAGAAGCTTACATTTGGATGGCATCCATTTATCAGAAATCCAGTGTAGTGGAAAGGACTTCCTCTCCTGAGTTCTCTTAATGAGATTTTTTTTTTTTTTTAAAGAGACCTAAAACATCAGGAGGCACTTCAGAGATTACGTTTATATTAATGAACCAGGATGACCCCATATGAAGAAGAAATGTGGCATGTTGCCTAGGCAAGAGCTACAGTTTTCTGTGGGCAGTTACCATCACAGACAATCAACAGGCAGAAGCTCTACATTTACAGCTTTACAATCCAACAGTTCATCTGAATCAACAACTCTGCTGGTTCCCATCATTAGTTTTGTCTATTTCTATAATGAGGTCATGACAGGGGGAGATCACAGAAGTGATAGCTACCACTTGGACAGATTTGTTTGTATTTTCTCTGTGCAAAACCCAACACAGTGAAGCCCCATTTCCTTAAGATTGTACGCTAATAGAAGTATTAAATAGCAATGGAAACTTCATTTTCTTAATACTTGCGTAATATTGTTGAAGAAAACTGGCTGAAAGTGTTAGCAGTCTTGGCCTTTGTAATATAGAGGGAAAAAATAGCTTTTTTCCTTGTTATTCCCTAAGACATTGGAATTCATAGGGGCTTTCTTACCTTAATTTCACTGCTCTCCCAGAGTAAGTTTTATTCCGTAAGCACTTTGTTGCTTTTGGCTCAAAAGTTGTAATTTGTACCACAGAATTTATGTATTTTGCACCATACAGAGTCTCTCATTCTTCATAGCTGTGTGTTGAAATATAGTAAGACCAAACATGTAGGAAAACATTCCTTTTTGATAGAGATTTGTGAATATAAGAAGCCAGACTTTTATTCTTCATTGTATTTTTCTGAAATGACACAGATCTTTGTTGTAGTTCCTTCTTTCATACTTCAAAACTGTCCAGAAATTGTTGAGATGTTGGCACAGTATTTTCCCTTTCTTTCCTAGGGAGAATAGTTAAAGGATGCAGCAGTCATTTTATGTTCCATAGCAATGCTCTTGCTAGAGGGACTTTTAATCACATATGTGATTAAATTTTGCCCTTCTAAAGCAGGATGTTTGCTGTAGTGTCTCGGTGCACCCAAAAAGCTGAACTCCCATGGTGGAACATGTAGCAGATAAATGCAGATAAAAGGGGTAAGGGGTTAAAGAGATCAGTGCAGAAAAGGGACAAGAGAGGGTTCAGGCAGCACTATTTTGTGCCTCAGAGTTGGAGGTACCTTCATTTCTTGAACAAGTAAACTGAAAAATAACCCATTGTCACCAAGTCTATGTGGGAAAAGACCAATGATCTATTTTTGTGTATGTTTTACTTTTCCACACTGCTGAATTTTGAAACACCAATAACTTTGAGGTGTCAAGTCAGCATAAGCTTTCCTGACTTTCTCCAGTAAACCCCAGTCTTTAGGTGTCCTCCTTTGTGCTCTTGCAGAGGTCTCCCAGAGGAACTTCTGCTCACAGCTTTTACGTGATCATGAGAAGGACATGATCTAGGGAACTGTAAAATTAGTTTATAATTTAATGAAAACCCTGAAATAGACAGTCAGTTGAACAGATAACTTTCAATTTGCAGTTGATTTCACTATATTTTCACTACTAGATCTGCACTGAACAAATCTGCTGTGGGTCACAGAGTGGTTATTTGTTTCTCACCTCACATCAGGGCTAAGAGCTTTAGCAGCCATAGCGACTTACTGGTTCACTTGCTCATGTCGG
Organism: Odontophorus gujanensis; assembly: GCA_013399175.1. Classification (NCBI taxonomy): domain Eukaryota; kingdom Metazoa; phylum Chordata; class Aves; order Galliformes; family Odontophoridae; genus Odontophorus; species Odontophorus gujanensis. Next base: position 197,989 of record VXAB01012279.1, read on the forward strand.
GCAACGAGGAACACTTCAATTCATCTGTCATCCTGCAAAGACTTCAGGACTGCTGGGATGTGGGTAATGCAAGGCTGTTTATTTTAGCATTTATAGGTGAATAAGGATTGAATTCCTTTTTCCTTCTAGAGTATCACTGATGACCAACCATCATCAATTATCATAGTTTTGGGATATTTTTTGGCATAATATTTCATTTTATAGGTTCTCCGAAATTCTTTGAAAAGTTATGCCATCCATGGCAACTCTTTCAGGAGCAGCATGACACAACTTGTCCCAGACAGATATAAGAGAACCTATTTTGCCAGAGATGAGGCCACTGTACAAGGGTCAATTCCATTCCAGACAGATATCTAGATGCCTCCTTAGGGAAGCTAGCAAGCCACCTAGAGGACTGACAGCACACAGGCAGACAGATGACTCGGTAACATTTGTTTCTTAACTTCAAGAAAGGCTGAAGTATTTCTGGCATAAGCTATTAATAGATAAAAAGCATATGAAATTCAGTGATCAGTCTGCTCTGTAATTTCCCAGGGCAAAGATGAGCAAGAAGTGTTTTAGAAAAGAAAAAGGGGAAAAAAAAAAAGACAAACTGATCCAAGAGGGGTCTGTACTTTGTTCTTGTGTTTTTACTGGCAAAAACGCTGCTACAGACTTCTGCAAAACTTTAGAGTTCTCAATTTGCTGTGAATAACTCTTGGATCAAGATATCAAAATGTAGCTTTAAAAAAAATCTCAAGAGTTACAGAATATGGAAATTATTATGGCATACATTAAACAATTCCAAGATTTGTTTTTATAAATTTGAGGTTTTATAAACAGACCCTTGTCTTCACAATATTTGTACTTTATGATGGAGTCTCTGTGAAAGATATGGAACGGAACTTCACAGTTATGTCTTAATTCTTGTTCTTCTGCAGTTTTTGCATTACTTGAGCACCTCCACCATCAGTAAGCTCATGTTCTTGTGTAATCAAACTTTTTATTTCCATATTTATTTCCATATATTAGAAGTAAAATTTAAAAGAGACAGAAGGCAGTTGTTGAAAATCAGTAATTTTTTTGTAACAACCAAGAAGCATTTGTACATTCAATTAAATCTTTTTCTATTTCATTAAGTAAATAATAAGGAAAAAAAACTTGTTTTGGCTTTAAGGAATGTGTGGTTGAGTTCTTAATTTTAAGTGTTGACTTTTTTACAAATAGTAAAATATGCACATACAAGAGCATAGTTTTATGCCTACAAATATAGTAGAATTATTTGTTACTGATAATTTAAAAAAAAAAAAAAGGAAGGAACAACCCAGGTTTGTGTTTGCAATGTTTCATGGTTCAGGAAATAGTTTTTTTCATATTTTATATATATATATATATATATGTATGTATATATGATTTTTTTTTCAGTTTTTGAAAACAAATTCAGTATACTGAAGGTGAACTAGAAAATTGGACAACATGAAATAATATGTGCATTTAATATAATCCAAATGATGAGCCACTTAGCTATCTCTCATATACCGTTCGCACCAAGAAGAGTTCAGTTTCATCTAGTAGAAATACACTGGTGTGAGACCAGTTCTTGATCCGTCAAGATCAGTCACCTAAACAGTGTGTAAAAACCGTACATTAGCAAAGAAAGACAATCCCATAATTGCTCGCAGAGGCTGGTGACATCTGAAAGTGGATAGGCAAAACTGTCATAGGTCTGAGATCAGAGCCAGTTCAGAGCATCTGGTTAAGATCACAGAGTGTTAAACTCTGCGCCACAGGCAGATGCGACTTGTCTGTTAACTGCAGTGCTGTCTACCAGTTTGCACACACAAATGCTGATTTTTAGATCATGCATTAGGTGACTACTTCATTAACTCCAATCTCTGTCTTCAGTTTCAGTGCAATATCAAGCAATATCATCTGCTCTGATATAATAGAAGGAGAGTATCAAACAAGTAATTGTACATTGCTATAATAATTTCTCAGTGTTTCAATAACTGCAAGTAATTGAAGGCTCTGGGAGCAATAGCAAGCAAAATTAGGAAGCCATGAAGAACAACCATTTTTAAGCTTATTTAATAATAAAATTTCATAGAATGAGATATGGATACAGATTGTACCTGATTGACAGAAATTCATTATTATTTTAATGTTTTGAATAATAGTTTTATATATATGCAGAGGATTAGGAAATGTGTAGCTTATTAATATAACCTGTATTGTTTATGTGAATCAGCTTGGCAAATATTCTTTCTGTTTTCATAGTTCTCTTTAATGTTGGTTATTATCTAATTAAAAGAACCACACAATTCACAGACATTAAGATCTAGTACCTTGTTCATATTTGTCCTCCTGAAAGTATAATATAAAGCCTTCTTTGACACTACATAGTAAAGTGATGTTCCAAAATTGCACACCCATATTTACATCCGTTAATATATAACAGCTGTTTAAAATGCCACATTGCATTTTCCTTAACATGATATCAACACACAAACAAACAACATGTGCAATGAAATAACCTCTCTATTAGGTAAAGCCTTTATTAGAGCTTCTGCTGCAGATCTTCTGTGAACATGCCCTAATACTAGGGTAGGGTTTCAGCAACAGAACATCTGAAGAGAGGGCTCCAGACATTCTCAGACTGCGTGCAAGGCAGTTGTGCTGTGCTTCTCCCAGTGGCTGGCTGTGTGCACAAGGACAGGCAGAATCTGCAGAGCTTCTGACCTGTTCTCAGCTTAAGGGGAACCCTTCTGATGACATAAGCTCAGGTGATGAGTCTGAGAGAATCTGTTATTGATCTCAGCTCAGACTTTGCCCTCCCTGGCAAAGGCTGAAGCATGACAAAACCTGCAAATCATAGGATCACTAAGATTGGAAAACATCTTTAAGATCATGCAGCCCAACTGTTGTTCCATTACCACCATCCCAAACCTTGGGACAAAATGAAATGCAGCAGCAGAATGCAGTTAAGGCCAGGACACAACTCTGCCTCCCATGCTGTGAGAGATGTAAAAATGCCAAAGTCCTGAGAAGCAGAGGGGGATTTTGAAAAGCTGAATGGGTGGTAAGCTTAAAGGGAGAGCTTTCTCCCTAAGCAGAACATGTCCAAGAAGCTATTTGTGACCTTAGTTTTTAGATAAAAAACTGTTTGGAATTGATTTTGCATTGAAGCTGCTTATTGAAAAGCTGAAAGGACACATCTAATTCTTTTGTTCTTTTTCAAGTTGCTCTGGGAAAACAATTGCTTAATATGTTGTATGGAGATCCTTTTTGACAGTATTGTTGATGCAGGTCTCAGAGCAGAGAGCAACAGAGGCAAAAATGTTGCATAGGAAAAGTTACATCATAACGCACTCCTACACAGTAAGTTTCGTAGTTAGATTTATGTGCTGAGAAATCAAGTAATCGCTGATGTTTCATGCAAGTGTCTCCAAAGCTTGAATTTAACTGGATCATATCAACTGAGGGAGAAGAAACAGAAACAGCTTTCTAAAGCTGGAAAAAAACAGAACAGGAGTACACCACAGGAAGAAATGATGTGTGATGCACATGGCATCTGATTTCAATATGATGACTTTTTCCGCCCCCTTTGAAAATGTATCTGGAGTATGCCATTTGTTTTAATGTCCATGGATTGCTTGATTATTAAATTAAGCATGACCTCTCTGTTCCTATCAACTTAGGAAATAACTTTTGTAACTTCATAGATGGATTCTTCAATTTGACCTACAATTATTTATTCAGGTAATTCTTATTAGCATCAAAATTTATTCCATCAAGTCTAGCACCTTGCAGTAGCTTTGTAGTTTTGTTGTAATTTAAGCGTAGAGTTTGAAGATTGTTGTCTCTTTTTCTTGCTGGGAGATGCGGTCTTTCTATTCTTACTCCTATCTGTTTCTCCGCTGGTATTTTGGCTGCCAGTTTTAGTTCCTTGGACAGCACTGTGGTCTTTGAAGTCAGAAGAAGGATGAATCTTTCCACATGATCAATAGGTATTTGGCCACCAAGTCTCCACAATACTATTTTTAAAAATAATTACAAAAGTTTCCTGAGAGAGAAGAGGATAAATTCTTGAATGGCTAGGCATTCATCAGATGAGGCTGAGATAAGCAGATAAAATAGAGAGGCTGGTTCAAACTGCTACAGCATTAAATATTTATGATTTAAGTTGTTTTTTTGCCAGATGAGTTAACATTTGGCTGGTTTCTACTGTACATTTGAGGATTTTTCTTTCTTTCAATGTATTCTTTCTTTCTTCAGTTGGTAATAACAAGTAAGAGAATGCCAGTGTCTCCCCTTAAATTACAGCCCTTTTAAGACATGCATTCCAGTTGAGACTGGCATGCAGAACTTAAACAGGATAATGCCATGGCTATGACAGCCAAAGAACCATGGGTTCAGTTACCAGCCTAAGCCTAACACCAATAGGAATGGAGTTTTAAGGGACTGAGAGAGAAATGCAAACTGGGGTGGGGAGGAGGAGGGAGAAGAAGGATGAGAAAAATGAAGATGGGGCTCGTGTAAGAAAAATCTTGAGCTTTTATGATATTTAAAGTGTAGGCAGAGCTGTCAGTGGAGATCTGTTTGGTGGACAGGATAGAGGGAAAAAAATCTGATAGGTTGCGTTGACTGTACATAGAAGCCAGTAAATAGGGAATTAATCTACCACAACTCACAGCATTCTTTTCCTACTCTGAGTACCTGTGGTGATATACTAAAAAGCAAATTAATTAGGACTGCAGCGTATCGCTTCATAGAAAGCTATAAATGGACAAATGTGCTGGAGGAATCCATAAGGCAGCTATGACTGCTTGAAAGCCAACAAGAATGTATGTTGTATATACTTAATAATATATGCTTCTCTTCTTATTAAGAGTTTTTAGGGGGAGGGGAGGGAGAAGTGCAGGGCATGAATTATTTTTTTGTCAGATTTTTCTCCTTTTAGATAATTATCTTTTCTTTCATCTCTTTCATTTAATGCAGGCATGAGTTATTGCATTCTCGTAGTCTCATAAGTGCAAAAAAACTAAGCAGTTTTCAGTGCAATCGGTATAACTAAGATGTGTAGACATAAATTAGGAAAAGAATAAATATGAGTACAATAAGGACTATCAAAATCTGTAGCTATTTCTAATGATAAGTAAGCACCAGAAATATGTAAGATTAGGGAATGTAGAACAACCTGATACGGTAGTTTTCCCAGCACTGCAGTTTATGTTTCCTAATTGGGTGTCCCCACCTTCAGTTAGAGATCTGTTTAATCCATGTTAACCAATGAGGCTGTGCAACGGGACTGAGATCCTCCCCTAAATGTATGGAGTTGGAGGTGAGGATCTTTGTAAAAAATAAAAAAAAAAAAAAACCAACATCAACTAGTCAAATTTTGATTTTTAAAACGTGAGAATGAGTTCTACAGAAATCAGCCTTATGAAGACAGTCTTCTGTGAATCTGCTTCTTCCAGGGTCTGTATGTGTCCCAGGAATATGCAACAGCACATTTTTCAGCATAGAAGGTAACTACAGAGTTCAGAAAGCGAAGGCAAAACCAATCCAACTGTTTCCAGTCTTAAAATGTTGTCAGATGCAATTTGAATTTGTTGGAAGTTTTCAATCAGTTAGTTTTAATCCATGTCAATTTATTTTGCTCAGTCTGTGTGTGTTAAGTGAGCTCCCACTGTAATCTGATTTCATACAGTGCAATTGAAGAGTGATATTTCATTTTGATCTATTTGTGCCAAGACAGCAACTTCAGTTATCCATGTGAAGAGTTGTGCACTCTTCCACAAAAACAGACAAAAAACAGTGAAAAGTAAAAAAAAACAAAACAAGACAAAAACCAAAATAGATGACAAAGGCTCTCTTGTCCCCCACAGTATTTTTCTTTATCTCTTATTGTTATTTCTGTATGAGAAGCATTCATCTAGAGGGAAGTCCTTAAGGCAAATGCTGCCATCTAGAGAGAAACAGAAAGAAAGAATGTAATGAGCTTAGTGATATGATTTTTATCTCCAGGAAGTTCCAAGTGGAGCTGGGCAGGAATCCACAGAATAGACTACAGTGTAAGAGGTGTGAGCCAATTAGGTTACCCTTCCAGCAGCTGTTGGCTAGAAATAGTCAGGTAATTCCCACAGGCACTAAGAAGAGAAAAACACTGAGAAAACTCTGAAAAAGTATGTACCAAAGGTACTGTATGCCATTTTGTAGGCTGTTAACATTGTTTCAGGATTATAGCTTTTTTTTCTTACCATTTTCATTTTCCTAGAAAAGTCTTTGTTCTAAATTTATTTTGTTTGAAGGAAGAGATGCAAATGAAGCTTGTGTTATTTGCTGTCTATTGTTCGTGTGCCTCTTTTTTCATCTCACTAAACCTCTCTGTTTACTCTTCAGTTGGTTTTGAGAATTAGGATTGCAAAATTCAAATAGAGTGACAAACACACAAAGAAACCACTAAAAATACCTGAAAGACAAGAAAGAAAAGTGGGGATTTACCTTGTCTCAGTATATTATGTGTGCAGCTATATAAACATCCCAGTGTGCTCAAAGACTGAGCTATGCATGTTAAGCCTGAATTGCAAAAATGAATTCTTGTAGGTATTTCCAAAACTCTGCTAGCAGTAGCATTACTCTGGACGTAATGAAGATGACTCGTTCTCAACTAGCGAGTGAGAAGTCTGCAAATAATTCTGCACACGCTCAACCCTGTTATGCTCATTTATTTCACTGAAATTATTTGTACAGTTAACCATAAGTGATTCAGTGTTTTGGTTTAAAATGTTCAAATGAATAAGCAGAGAAAAAAATAAGGTGGGCATAACACAAGTGTAATTTTTGTCTGGTAGAAACAAGCACGTTTCAATGTCAGTGTGTGTAGTACAACTTAATTACTTAGAAATTTATCTCTGGTTTATTTTCAGTGACTGCTTTTATTTAGCTTGATTTGTTGCTAATGGTGAACTACACTTTGTCTTGGTAAACATGTAGACAGGCGGAGGACGAGAAAGAAAATAGGGCACCCTTTGTGTTTCTCCTCTGGCGTACCTGAATAACATTTGCAATTTTAGAAGAGATTGAATGCTTCTCCCTAAGTTGTATCCTGCAAGTGGAAAAGGGAGTAAGGGCAAATTGTATATTTTATCCAAGTACATGTGTATTTGCAGAGAAGTGGCCTTACAAGGTGAATGAGATTGTATTTTCATCTGAAAACTGTGAAGGGAATGGAGGACCTTGGAAGAAATACTAATAATCATACCAGAATCTTATGTCTAATATGTACAGTACTAATGGATTCTTGCTAACTTAGAAATTGCTGAGACTGAGGGAAAGAAGTTTCTCTTTAACTTCCATGCAGACTAAAACTGTAGAGATCTTCAGAATTCTGTAATGAATTCAAAGTAAATCATTTTAAAAATAAATATTGTTTTTAAATACTAATTGGTCAGCATGACATTGTCTTGGCTGTTGTAATGCGTATTGTCATCAGCATTGTTTTCCTCTGAAAACATATTTGTCCCTGATCTTCCATGTTCAAAATCTTTCTGCAGTACGATTATAATGCAGATGGATCAAGGATAACCTATACACAACAAAACAGTCAGAGGAAGGCAGTTCCTGCCATACACAGTAAAATATTCTGTAATCACAGTACAGATTCTTTTCTACAAACATCCTGGAAAGGACTTTTAATATTGTCATTTGCATCCAAAAACCTGGAAAAATGAAAATTTGTTCTTTCAGTGCTGAAGTTATCTGGATTTTAAATACCAAATATGGTAACTATCACAGCACAAAACAGTACTTACCAGTCATTTTTATTCTTTCACTGAAGAAACTTCAGGTTTGAAGTTTTGTGATGCAGGAAGCTCAAGCTATCTCTTTAACTACTCTACATGTGTAATGTGTATTTTAATATATTCTTTTCTCTGGCTGCTGTAGAAGATTAGAGAAATGAAATATAGATTTCACAGTGCTGCGTAGGGCAGGGTTTTGAAATGACAGTTCCACATGTAACCAAAAAAAAAAAAAAAAAAAAAAAAAAAGCCCTAAAAATGAAAGGAAGATTGTTTTCT
>VXAB01012279.1:206053-223132 GCA_013399175.1 Odontophorus gujanensis
GTTTTTAAAACAAAATTCCACAAAAAAAAAAAAAAAAAAAAAAAAAGAACAGATGCCTGAAAATGATAGGAAGATTGTGATTTTCCATAAATGCTTGAAAATTTCACAAAGGCAAATTCTCTGCTTTCATCAAAATGACCATAAGTCTTTTTTTCTAGCATATGGTACTGTCTATAAAATGCTTCAGCCTTCCAGTGATGCAAATAGAGTTCCCCATTTCTAGACTGGAATTTTTTTGCTCTCGTTTACGGTTATTTATTTGCTTTGCCAGACCCTTTTCCCACAGTTCTGTTCAGGATGATCAGTTGTTTATTTTGACAAGAAGGAGTGATATCTTAGGGAAAAAAATAAAAATATGAACAAAATAAAGATTAAGAATGGATCTTAAGTAAGACAAGTTTTAAATTATTATGAGAATTTGAAAATGAAGATGTGATATTTTGCCTTCCTTGCTGAATTTAGTCATGGGATTGTATTGAAAAGGATCATTATAAAATATCCAAGCATAACTTCACATTGTATTTGCAAATGTAGCAAGATTCAGAATTGTGATTTGAGTTCATAGCATGCTCAGCATTAGTTTTCCACTAGTAATATAGTAGGATTTTCATTAGTGGCCAGGATGAGGAGCAAGCTGAAGGGAGGGAAGGAATCAGATAACTAAACAGATTTGGACTGTGAGACCAGTCCTAGTTGCACACAGGAGTATATTACTCAAGGGAAGCTGCGATTCAGAGCAATCTCAAGAGATGAGAAGCAGTGTTTTTGACACACATGTGCATCTACATTACACTGAAAAGTCTATGAACTTATGAACTGCACAATAGCTCATAAAAATACATTTCATTTTTAATGCAAGTGTAAGGAGACCAAAATTGCGTAGACTTTTAATGCCCAGGATTCATTCTGTTCCAAGATGAAAATCTGATATTGTAAGAATTGGAAAACTTGCAACAAATTGATAAAGTGGTAGCTTCATTATCCAGTGAGCTTTTGTCTTTCTGTGCTTTCAAACTTATTTTAAAACAGCTTTCCATACAAGACTGTTTCACTTGAAGTCTGATTTGTGTTAAAACCTGCCAATTTTTAATGTCTTATTTCTAACATCTCTGTACAGTTAAAAGTGAAGATTGCCTTGGATTCAGAACAAAACCAGGAGTAAATCTGGTTTAGTTGAAATTTTCCATAAATTAACATCTTGGAATTAAATTAGTACATTTTGCTTTAGATATGCATAGGATAGGTTTTAAAAAAAATCATTATTTAATTTCTGCCGTACTTGTTGGGCATGACTTTTAGGTGACCTTTTGCTGGAAACAATTGGAACATATGCAGTGCCTATAAACAGATATAGACGTGCACAAATGCACACATAAATTGGAAACATGCAAATGTCAAATGCATCTAATACAACTAGTATCAACAGCAGTAAGTTTTCCCTCTTTTACTTGTTACAGAATAGCTTGCTTAATTTGATGGTAAGCTCTTCCCAGCTCTTTCTTGTCCCTTCTTTTCCATGTTTAGTGAGACAGTGTTTAAAGGCAAATAATGATAGTTTGAGATTTATTCCAGAGAAAGCATTGAATTTTGTTTGTTTTTGCTGTTTAATGTACTGCCTACAGTGAAAAATAAGTACTCTGTTATACTTATTTTGTAGAATTTATACATTAAACAAGTTAGAAGACAGTATGTTTAGTTTATTTCCACAGCTGCCTGTTTAGACTTAGTAAATGTGATTGCTTTTTACATTAGCAGTTTTAAGTTCTGATCCCATCGAGGGGTTTTATTTTCACTCATTAGTGTATTACATTGGTAATACTCTTTCTTTTCCACTGAAAAAAACATGCTAGCCCAGGTCACATAAACTTGGTCTGTTTGTAAATATTAAAAGCATTTAAAAGCACTTGAAAGAAATCAGAAGATGTTTTTAGTAGTGGTTTGTAAAGGGTCATTTTTCAGGAATATACTTGAAATGAGCATACTATGTACTATAGTACCTTTCTTTGTAAACACACTACAAAATGCAACTCCGTACAAAGTCAGTGTTAATGAAGAGTGATGCTCCATAAAGAGCAGTCATAGTTTTTAATTGCTTTTTCCTACACAATGTAGTTGGTCAGTAATGTAGATTTGAAGTGAAACTTCAGTGAGAATTGAATTATGAGAGCAGACAGGATTTAGAATCTGTTCAAAACTGGAGATAAAGACAGTTAATTTTGGAATAAGCAGTACAAAATTTGAACTACTTGGACATTGATTTTATTTTGTCTAAAAGATGGCATTCCCAGGATATAAATTCCTAATGTTATTCCAAAGTGCTTGATTCAGTACTGACACATAGGGAAATCTTCCAAGAACTCAAGGCCAAGCACATCTGTCTTATTAGACACAAACATGCCGTTTTTAATAACCATTTCCATTTCCACTGACATGCTTTGGGCCTAGTTTTACAAATGTTTTGTTCTTCTTCTTTGTATATTGATCCCTTCTGTCTCTACTAGCCATCAAATATTGATTATAACAATGACCTAACACAAAAGTTTGTGATAGAAGTTTTCCGCCTGTCTCTAGAAAACGTGATATGAGGAATGAATTTCTGACAGGTTTCAAAAGACTCCTCAACTTTTTGGGGGCGAAATAAAGTTAACTGGTATGCAAAAGCATATTCTGCTTTCTGGTTGCAAAACCAGCTTGTCTTGTGTGTTGAACTGTGGTCCCCAATTACCCCTAAACCATTGTTGTTACCTGATTTAATTGTCCAGTGACCTGTGCTTGGCTTCTGTTTGTCCTGTCTGCGCTTAGTATTTGGTTTCCATCTATCATGATACTACCTTTCTCTCTAAATGATAAACTCTGCATTTGGCTAATAGAAAGGGCTATAAAAATTAACCCAGTTAACTTTTATTAGCTTGTTTTGGTCAACTAGAAACAGGGCGTGACAAAATGCACCCCTGACCTGAGCACCTTCATCATCAATTTTTGCCATGTGATGTGTCTGCCATGTTCCAGATAGGCGTAGCTGATCTCTAAATGCCATTTCAGAAAAATAAGAAATAGATAATCTCTCACTCATGGTAAAACACTGTGTGGAAGTGTATGAGATGTTATTTCCATACTCTGTTCTGCAGATCATATAGTATAGTTATGGAGGCATGTACAGTTTCCTGTACAACATGGAAGAATGTTTCCATGAAAATTTCTGTTTGGATCTGCTGTCCATTCCAGTCTGCAAGAAAAAACTTGCATTCCCATGTACTCTGGTATTCATCTGACCAAAGTCATATACACACATCTAAGCTAGCTGTTTCTGGCAATTGTATGCTCAGACAAAAGTAATGAGTGCAGGTCAGTTCAGTCTGAAGTACCTGTTGAAATACATCAAATGAATAAGACCTGAAAATTGTCTGTAATTATTTGCTAAGGAGATGAATTAGGTTGTCTACTGGAACTGCAGTCTCCAGCATGGGCAACTTAAATTAGACAAGATAGATCCTATGCATTAAAACTTTGTTAGATCTGTTGGTTGCATTGCTCAAGGTACTTGTCCACGGTGAAAATCCCTGTAGAGTCTGCTTTTTTTTTTTTTTAACTTTAATCAAGCTGACTTTTTCAGAACATACTCCATTATGTTCAGTTTAATTCCTTTCCAAATCTAGTCACTATACTTTAAAATATATAAATTAGAAGTGCGTTCATTTTACTTTACATATGGGCATTACATTAAAATATATAAATAAATAGATTAGCTGTGCTTTCAGGTGAAGTTGCGAAGTGGGACAGGTATGCAAAGAACTGCCTGTGATCCATGGATCGTTAAACCATCTACACATACCTTTAACCTAATCTCTGGGCTGTAAAACTTAATCTTGGGGTCTGAATTGTAGTGGCTGCTCTTTCTCATGCTTCAAAATAAGAAGAGACAATTTCCCTTCTACTTATAGGTTAAATCCTTGCTACTGATACTCTCTGGATGGACTCACTAGAGGCAGGAATTATATTTTGCCAAAATGCAGATAAACTGCCAGCCTGTTCATTCTTGCACTTTTTTGAGGCAACTCTCATTGCTGAAAAAAGGACATGTTGCTTAAATAGGTTTTTCAAGTTTTGCCCTTGGATTATTCTAATATTTGCAAATATAAGTTGAGTGATGGATGTATGTGGTTCTAAGGGCTGAAGGGGGGAAAAAACACAATTTCTTCCAATGGCAAAAATATTGATACTCATCAAACAGGTTTTAATGACATCCACAAAATCATTCCACTTGTTCCTTCTGAAGAAGCAACTAAAAACATCTAAAATGAGGAATTTAAGCAATTGGAGAAGCAATCACAATCTAAAAGGTGATTACTGCATCAGTAGAAATAAATTCATAGCACATTAACAGAGAAAAAAAATATGATGGATGCAAGTTGGAATTGCAGATTTCAGAAATTTTAGAATATTCATGTTAAAATTATTTCCAAACAAATCTGAAAAATACTGTACAGGTGAATGGATATTAAATAATGTAATGATTTTTATCTACTCTAGATTTCTCAAACATTTTGTAGTCTGTTCTGCAGTGAACTCATGCATTAATCTGCTGGCTTACACTGTTCAGGAAAATCATGGAGCTTGCATATCCAAGGCTGTTTTAACCTGTCTCAGAAAGAGTAGATTATTTTTTCTTTCTGCTGAACAGGCAAACTTAAGTAAACTTAAGTAATTTTTAGTATTTGGTGGAGTCTTCAGCTACAAATGAGTGTATGCTTGTGCAAAATTGGCTTGGTGTTTCTAAGGCTTTGTTTCAGTGTCCCAGCATTGATGCATAGAAGACTTTGCTCACTGAATAAGCTTATTTTCCCATTCTCCTCCCCTCCCCCAGCATTACCAAAGTCTGTAGTCTGATGGCATCTTTCCAGAGAGTGATGAACAGGTCAGATCAGCAACCAACTTTTTATCCATTGACATACAGACTGACTGATGGAAACTTCTAACAGCCTTAAGACTTTAAGCCTCAGTACAAGAGTTTACATCAGACCCTTCACAGAAGGGGAAAGCTGTTTAATCCCAGAAACTGTTAAAACTTCCCACAAGACAAAATAAACTACTGTGGTATAGGGTTTGTGTATTCTATTTATTATTTCTAAACAATTCAGTATGAAAGATAATAAACTTAGATCTCTGTGTGTTTTTTCTGTTTAATCTGGTATTGGTACTTGAGTGATCTGCTTCAGATGGCAAGACTTCATTCTTTGCCACTCAGCTTTCCAAGCGAGTGCCTTCAGTTTTCAGGTAGCACTGGGAATCTTGCTCCCATGTTTAATTGCAAAGGATGGTGTTTTGAAAGTTGAGTAATACTGTGTTACAAGTTCAATTTCCAGCTATCACTTAGCTTTAAGGCAAAATCATAACCCTTTTTGTATCATTACATTACTACAAATTCCTGTATGAGATTTTGGATCTATGAGAATTCAAATGGATTATTGTACAGTACTATCTGTGATATCTCAGAAGCCAAAGCGTGAACCTTCTTCAGCAGCATCCATTGTCTGCTTCTAGTAACAGACGTAACAGTTACCTTGCATTTTGTTCACCAGTCTGCAGCTGGACCCAGACTTAGTGAACGTGGTTCTCTTCTAAAAGCAAGAAGTTTTCAGCCATTTGTATATAGCGTGCTACTCTGGGGAATAGATACAAACGTGACAGTTTCCTGCAGGACATTGTCATCAGTACAGAATGGTAACTTTTCTAAGAATTTCATTAGAAGACAGTGGTATACTTTAGGGAGCTTGTCAATAAATTCAGATTGCTCATATTTTTAAAGCCAATGAATATGTGTAAATTACAGCAACTTTTCACACTTACATTGAAAACTTCTATTTCTCATTATTAGCTACCCACATATTCAAAAATGACAGGGAATCAAACCCTTCTTTTAAACCCCCTCTACATCATTTGCATTATAAGCTTAATACGTAATAGTATGTCATTATCTGAAATCTAAGTAGGCATACATCACCATTTAAAGATGTATTTAACAGAACTGTCCAATTCTTGACATCTTAATTCTCACTCTAAAGAAATAAAAATATGTCTTAGATAAAGAATTTGCTGTCCACTTTTAAAGCTTTTTGTTTGTTCATTTTCACTCAGCGTAGGCCTCATTTACCACAGGATTTGTGTGGGATCCTTCTGGAGTGCCTCAGAGTTGTTAAGTGACAATCTAAAAGCCGATTTAGGATTAGCTAGCTTAACCAGGTGAACTGAGGGTTTCACTTTGATTGGGTAGAAAAGCCGTAGCTGTGCTTGGAAGTCCATATTGTGATACTGAAGGGCTTTATCAACATCCTGAGAGGAGTGCATTCAGAATAGGTGATGATGCGAATCTCACTAATCAGTGAAGGATTATCTGAGGCTCAAAGCAATACTGCTTCTAATTCCTTCTTCATGACGCTGTTCATGCACTGCAAAATGATCCAGTGCAACAGCAGAAGTATAAATATTAGATGAGGCTCTTCAATATCTTAATTAGTGCATTTGAAGGGAACAGTTCTTGGACAAACCCGGAAATGTAGCAGAAATTTGAGGTGATTTCAGATGTACAGTGACTGATGCCGTTCACTGTATGTATCACTTTACTAATTTTAAAAACAGAAGCAGCATCAATTCTGATGCCAAATTTTTGACAGGTTGTACTATTTATAATTTTCCTCTTTCCACAGCCCTTCCCCCCCACCACCCATCAACGTGCTTAAGGTGATTCTGCATAACACTTTCCTCTTATTGAAATATGTGACATTCTCAATTGCCAGTCTGCTCCTGTGGGTTAGGAGCATGCTTGGAACCTGCACAGTCATTTTAATATCATTTTCCATATACATGTCTTTCAGCAGAAAATAACAGGCAGAAAATTCAGTGAATGCAGAATACATGTTTTGTTTCTTTTTTTTTTTTTCTTTCTCTGATGTACTTAACAGAGTAAATGGTATGAAACATGGAACTGACAACAAAACAAGATTACCATTTCCTACTACAAATCTATTGAAATTTTATGCTTGCCATTATAGTAAATGACAGTTTTTTCTGAATTGGAAAAGTTGTATATGTATTTTAATGAAGTATGTGTTGGTAAAACAAGAGCTTTTCTAGCTTTCTTCACTACACACATTGTCAAAATGACAGAACAAGATATCTTTAATTCCTAACATCTAATTAGGTTCAGTATCTACAAGACCACCAACAGAGTAAGGGATCGCTTCCCGGCATTTCTTGTACTTTTATGTTCTTTATTCTCCCTGGGATGTTACCATCCTCACTTTAGTCTTCTGGCCTGTGAGAAAAGTATTCACAAGTGATTGACATCTCTTAAAATACGTTGCTTCTTAGACTCTTTCTTTCCACCCTGTAATTTCAAATACTATATATAGGAGAGATAGGCTATGAAGAAAACCACAAATTTGAGGAATTCAAGCCTCTAAGAAATACAAATAGAGTTTTTAGCCTTGAAGACTAGGATTGTTAATGGGATATCTCTGTGTAGTAATTTTTTTAAATGAACAGTTCAAGGGTTTTCATCATAGAAATTTTTAGTTGAATTCAATTTAAATGAAACTTCTAAATATATATATATGTATATATATATGTATATTTTTTTACCAGAAGCGTCATTACTTATTATCATAAACATCTATTTAAAGTTTGCAGAAAATAAAAATGAGAACTGTTTCTTGTAAAGGGTGTTCTTTTAATTGCATGGTTGTATTGTGTTCCAGTATTCATACTTTTGTTCAACATGTGAAGTACATACTTTCAAGTGGGCTTCCAATATTTCTATGAAAAGCAATAAAGTAAACATCTTAGAAACCAAGTAATGTATTTCATTTTAATACTGTTTTTAAAACTAGATAGCAAGGTTTTATCTCCTACTTTCTATGATACCAAGAGAGCATACATCCAGGTAGATTTCGCATATTGTGTCAGAGGGCTTCCATTTCTATCACTCCTTAATGATGAATGGGGTGGTTCTTCTAAACAAATAAGCACTTCAGAGAGTTACCCTTGACAGGGCTGTTAATCCTGGGAGTCTGCCTTATCGTTGTAGATTTCAAGGGCTGAAGCTGTACAGTATCCCTGTACTGCCTGTCTCTTACGCTGCCTGTCTGGCTGAAAGCTGGGACACTGCTATTTCACTTCTTACATGGAAGACTATGCTCAGGGCTTCTGTTCTGGTGTGCCTGCAGATAGAGGGGCTTATCATCTTAGTAGGCACTGGCCCTCTTAATATCTGGCTGAATTTCTCATTTGGATGGATGTGTTATGATCAACCTGCTTTCAGTGGTGTGTTTCCTCTGCACTCTTCCTTCACTGAATGCAATTAATTTTGGACTATAATACAAAACCCTCCTTGAGTATTATGAGACGTCAAGGCAAGTCAGATCACACTCTTTGTTCACGAAAATATTAAAGATATGGCCCTTAAGCACAGTAGAACTGTGCTTTGAAAACTGGCAATTTTGAAGAAATGAAAAAAAATCTGTCTCATGATTTTGCATACCTGGTAGCAGCAATGGTACTTAATATCACCCTCCAATCTAAAAGCATTTCAAAAGAAAAAGCTTATGGTGTTATTTTGGTGATTAATGGTGTAATCTGGACCCATTTTCATATGATTTAAAACCATTATCAAGTAACCTTTCAAATTTCTTTCATCCTTTTTTTCCATCACCTCCCAAATCTCCTCCACACCACCTGCCATGGGAAGTTTGGAACACCACCAGGATCATTTGAAAAGAACAAGTGAATATTTTTTTCTGTTCTGTCAGACTTCTCCCTTAGAAGGCTGAGAACAGGCGTATGACATCAGCTGCTGTTTGAAAATCAAAGCATAATATGTTTTCAGTTTATAAAATATTCAAAAGCACAGACTAACTTTAAGGAATTCGTTACACTGCTTGATATCCAGAGCTGTTTGTCCCTTTTATCTCTGTTACTTCCCCCCATTCCACTCTCTCCATTCTTTTCTTCTTAAGGATAGAATGCAAAGAAAATGTAAATTTTTATGCCTTGGGCCTTGGAAAGATAGGAAGGAAAAAGATAATGCCAAAAAATAAATAAGGGAGATGGGGTGAATAGAGGGTCTCTTTTGATGTGACACCAGTAGTTGCATTCACTATTTCCATTACTTTTCCGTCAAAAGATCCCTAATGTAAGGTATTGACTTCATAAAGGCTTTTCTGAACACTGGGAATGAAAACAGGCATTTATACTGCACTGACTTTCATTCTAGGTTCTCAAAGCTCTGCATGAATATGAATTGTCATAGCTACCATGTGAGATAGATGTTTTAACACCCACTTTACTGATAGGTCGCTGTGAGGTGCAAACGGTTAAGAAGCCCAAGGATGCAGGAGAGCATTCCAGGAATACTGAAAAGAAAATGAATGTTTGGGTCTGATCTTCAGCAGCTGTTTTCTTTAGGGGCAGGGAGAGCTCTGCACACATAGCTCATAGGAAATACGCATGCCATCACCTTCAGCTGCCTGCACTGAAAAAGACAAATCCTGTTAGATGTAAAAGGTGAAATTTTCACTGAAGTAAAGAGGAGTTCTTTGACTTAAGCAGAGCTGAGCTTTTCTTTACATGTTTATTTCTACTTAGCCCTGGTGTGAGCTAAGCAGAAAAAGGCTGTATTTGATTTGTGTGGTTTTGATAGTGACAAAACCAGTATAAAGGAAGACCTTCTTCTTGCTGTACTCCAGCTTCATAATCCTGCATCACAGTGTGTTCCCTCCACGGCTGTACCGTGTGGAGAAAACAGGATATAAACCAAGTTGATGAAATTATCCTGATTGTTTTAAGTCCTGAGGATTTAAATGAGGGAAGGATGAGAACAGGGGAGACAGAAGATTGAGTTATGAGTATTTTGGATTTTAAAACCTAGTTAATTTTATTGACCTGGATTATAGCAGATGCATCAAACAGAAGTTACTAGAGGGTCGGGGGTAAACTGCACTGGAGTGGTGTTGCTACTTGTGGATGTATGTCAAAAGTGCTTTCAAAATCAGAAGCATTTGGTTGTTTTGATTCTGCTAGTCCACAGTAAGCCTGTACAGGTTCAATTGCAGTGGAAGTTTGTTGCTGATTCAGATCTTGAAACTTCACTTATAAAACCTTTCTAAACTTGACAGTATAATGACATAAAGACGTCAGCATTTGGAATTTGTTGAATACTGCTGTCAATGACAAACACAAAATCACATGAAGAAACAGGATTTTAAGAGAGACTTTTTCTGTAAATGCTTTTCAATGGAGAGATGTGTTTCCTCTTTCTAGTCTTGTAGAAGGAAACATGCAGTTGTGAGTTCGCTATGCTAAACATTGTTCTCTGTATCATGTCCCAGTTGGTTTTATAGCTCTTTATCTTTTAGCTAAGCATACGCTTCAATATTTGCTATATCCCTGACATGATGTTTCTAAAACCTATAAATCAAACGAAAAACTGCAATTTAGACCCAAAGTAGTTTTTTTTGTTAGGAGGATTCTATTTGCTTTCAATAGATATGTACCAATAGAGAAGCGAATACACCTCTCTTAATTGCTCTCATTTTGTCTTCATAGATCTATTGATTAGGACATTTATCTAAAGAATAAGCAACAGCGTTTTGGACAGTGTTATCAAATGTGATGTAACCATGGCATACAGAGGTTTAGTCACATGTTTCCCTAACTTTGTTATCTAGAAAACCACATCATTTTCTGCTTAATTCTAGTCTTAGCTCTGCAGTAGTTAACATTCTTTATTTTATAATGGGTTAAATGTGGCTTATTTTGATCTGTTTAGCTTTTTTTCTGAATTGATTGGGACAGGTGATGTTACTTAACTGTCATTTAGTCATTTGAAACTTGTGGGAAAGCATTATATTGACTGAATTTTATTGTAGGATGAGTATATAAAATTGATTTTGAGTGATATGAGATTAATGCTCTCCACATAGTACTCTTTATTATAAATACTCTTTTCATTTTTTCTATCTACCCATCAGAAAATGCTTCTTCTTTTTTTTAATTTTGTGGGTTTTTTTAAAACCAAAGGCTTGACCTGTAGTTAGAGTAGGCAGAATGGTAAGCCATCACGTCTGGTCTTTGAAAGCCCCAGGGTCTGCTATAGCTCCTGCTGAAGTCACTGGGAGTTTTGCCATAGATTTCAATAGGACTGGGAGGAGAGCCTGTATTTATCGTTGACTGAGATATACTGAAGCTTTGTTCACAGTGAATTAGAAGGACTGGTCTGAATTGTTTCAGAGGTTTATTATGTGCAGGCTGTAATTCCAGAGAACCTTTGTTTACAAGAGGAAAAATTCCACATTCCTTTTACACTCAGAATTTCCACTGAAGTCAATGAAATCTTTGCTTGAGGAGGAATAAACACTTTTGAACAAAGGAAATTATTCAGTGAAAAACAAGTACATTACTGAAGTGCTTACTGGCTGTGTTCCTGTATTTTCTGTTGTTAAATCTGAAGAATTATCAATGTAATGTTAGTAAGCCTCAGTTTCTTATGTTCACTTACTGAATCTCATTTTGTAGTGACTGAGCACTATTGCCTTTCTCATGCAGAATCTCTAAGTGAAAAGAAAGAGCAGAAGAACCTATTTAAGTGGATTGTCAGACAAATATTGATTGATTAAAAAGATGCTATGTTGCCCTTGTTTCATTTCTTGTTCCTTTTCACTGAGAATCTGATCCATGATGTACCTGCAAATTTACCCACATCAGGATCCGAGATTCTGAACAATGAAGATTTGGGGATTTTTTTTTTCTCTTCATATACCCAAGTCAGACGTAGCTTGGTCCTGAACACTTTCCTTGTATTAATGTACTGAACCGTTTGTGTTTGAACAGTAGTATCGTCATAGATCAACTGCTTAATAGTCTTCCAGGATTAATTCTGTGTGACACGTGCTGAGTCCTCTAATACTGGACAACCAAAAACGATGAATCAAAATGTGTGGGTTATTGGCTAACTTTCTACTGAAAAAGAAAATAAAAATAGATGCCTTAAATGAGGCAGGCTAGAAATAGACATTAATCTATCTTCCCTACTTACCCTAAATGTTTAGAGGAAGTGTAAAACCTCAACTTGCCCCATAAATATGTAATAGCATTCTGAGTATCCTTTTGGTCAGGGGGCTTAGAAGCACTGATCCCTCTGCATCTTTGCCCTGCAAAGGGAGCCAGTGAAATTCTGTAGCAAAAGTAATGCAGTAGGGATCTCCACAGGAGGTGAGGAGTGGAATGGAATTATTCCCATGTGTTTCAGGCTGTTTCTCAAGCTTACTGGTATGATGAACAGGAGAAATGATGTTCCTAAGAGACACATAAACCCTGTTTCTGAAGGCAAAACCAAGTGCTAAGAATTTGCAGAGAAGCACTGTTTAAAAACAGAAAAAAAAAAAAGAAAAAAAAACTGAAAAAGTAATTTCAAATTGGAAATGATATACTGCACATTGAGAACAAGAGATGCTAAGAAAACAAAAGGCTTAATTTGAAATACATTAATTTTTCCACAGTCTGTATTATTCTATGTCAGATAAACTGCAAACACAAATCTGCATCTGCATTGATTGGATGAATTTCAAAGACCTTTTACCTGCTCTCTGTTTGTGTTGCCTCGTATCTTTATGACATGGTATGAACTGCTTGGCGCCACGTTGCTGTTATCCATTAACCGTTTCTGTTTTCCTAATCATCTTAGACTCCATCTTTCTCTGTCCTATCTGTTATTGTCTTCTGCAAAGTGATGTGATGTTCGTGTAGCCTGTTCTGGTTTGCATGACATGATTTGTGTTTCTTCCTACAAGGGTTTCTCTACTGAACCCTGTACATTATCTTCCCTCAGCCCCCCCTCCTCTGTAACCAGGAGAAGAGGGTCATACATCTGTAAAATGACAGCACTTATGAAAAATGGGGGCTTGGTACACATGGCTCTCATCAGACACAGACTCATCTTCCATGCCACAGACACTGCTTGTTTCCTTGCAAAGCAGACTGGAGCTGGAAACACAGGAAACACCTAATAAATTGCTTGACCTATCAAATTAACAAGTCATCAAGAAACTATTTTGGTAATCAATGAGTAAAGCAGAATTGCTTGCTTTCTGGAAGAACAAGAAAAATGCGTGGAGGTGTAGCCATTTCTTTTCTTCATCTTTGTTCTATGATTAGCATTTAACTGGCTTGTAAGTTTGCTGCAGTACACGGAAAAATGTGAGAAATCGATTCTTAGAAGAACTCTTAAAATTAAAGATGCGCATGGCTTAGAGCTTATGGCAGAAGTACAGAAATCAAAGAAACTCAGATACATGACACCTTAACAGTTACATTACTGTTTCTGGTGAAGATGTTTATAGTGCTGATTGTAATAACACATACACAGCAGAAATGAAATTTTCTGTTTTTAAGAAGAGTGCAAGTTGAAATCTCAGTGTAGTTCCTAATCTCACAGCCTAGCAGAACTCCAAAGTGTAAAATTTTGCAGTCCACATCTAAAGTATCTACTTAAAATGAGTAATTAACAGTACATCAAGAAACATTTGTTTTCTTCTTCTGTCTGATGTGGCCTTAAATGCAAAAGTATGCAGACTCTTAATTCTGTTTAGAAAAGTCAGATGCCTAGGGCTGCTGAAAATTAAGTCTTGGTGATGGCTGTGAAGACAACTGCCAAGGATGGTGTTGGAGCACATACACCACCGCTGGCCTAAGGCAGAGAGGAGCTGTGAAGTGAGATCAAGGCATAAAAACATGAGATAGACTGGAAACTTGTGATTGTTGAACTTATATCAGTTATGCACAGGAGAGTTTGTATTGAGAGACAGGTGCCAAGCAGATGTCATTTATTTTGTAAACTTAATAGTAGACATCTTCTTGTGTGCTTTCTCAATTGAGTTATTTGGAAATTTAAATAAGAATAGTAATCTTGCTACTACCATGCCATCCTCTTACACTTCTTAGACATTTCTGTGGAGTTGAACTTTTTGTTATAATAGTGGTCCTTTAGTAAGTCTCTGTTACATCTGCTGAGTTACCAAGAGACTGAGTATCATTGCAACTGATCATTTACTTCAAGCATAATTTGGTTTTCTTTATTAAATAAAAAGTCACAAAGTTGAAATCTTGCTGATATGGAAACGGTGCTCTGTAGATTATCGTGTTCTTATCTAGGGATATAATTTTCCTTCTATTGCCCCTTTGTCAGTGACTATTTGGAAAGATTGTTGATGAGGATAATGCAGGAATCTTTCTGACAAAGTTATAGATTCACATTGTTATGCTTTGGAATTATGTGTACTTTTTTCTGTCCAAACTCAGTTCCAGCTCTGTAGTCCCAGGTCAGCAAGGTATTGAAGCACATGGACTTCAGTAGTTTTTCTTAAGTTTTAAGTCTGAGTACATGCTTAAACAGTCTCCCAGTAGCAAAAATAGATGGTAGGGTCCCTGTTCCTCTGTCTTTATGTAAATTGCGGTCACACACAAGAAATTATACCTCATATAATGCTTAAAATAATAAAATGTGGTCAGAATGATGACTGTGAAACTTGACACTTAATTCCTGTTGGGATACAAGCTTGGGTTGCACTGGTGCTTGTTTACAAATGCCTAAGCCTCTAAGTACACCAAAGTCAGTGACTCATGGCCTCATCTTATATATGCTGAACAAAAAAATGCATCACAAAAGGCTGCTGCCTCCACCCTCAAACTCCAACTGAAAGACACTACAACTTCTGTGATTTCAGAGCATGTACATTCATTACCAAGATTTGACTATCCTCTTTCAACTATTATTTTCCTCCTTTTTAAAATCCAGAGAATGATTTGATATATAACTAGTGTATTCCTTAACAGAAGACCAAAATAATTCCTATATTTGCACTCCAAAACCTTCCTTAGTTTAGAAACATACCTACCAGGCTCTGTTTATAACAGTAGTAGTAGTAGTTTGTTTATTCATAATTTCATGTTTCAGAAAGACAAATGGCTCTAGATGAACGTCATCCAGTTTGTTCATGAAAACCTCACTCATATCCAGGTATTATTTGTAACAGCAAAAGCTCAGTTTAACAGTGTAAACATCTGCTCAGAGAGCAATGAATATGTTAGTTTGAACATAGTTTTACTTAATAGTAACTGTAATAATAGCCAGTTGTTTTGCATTTTGTGTTACGTCATCATTTTGCTGTATTTGATGCTGCCTGGTATGTTACTCTTTAGTTCATGGGAGTTTGTGTATTTCTCAAGTCAATCCCTGGCTTCACAGATGTTTGTTTTAAAAGACTTCTTTAGCAGTATAAATTATAGTAGATTAAATTGCTCGTTTAAGGGCATGACAAAGTGACTTTCAGAGCATGCTCTGGTATGTGAAGCAAACAGAGTAAGTGCAAAAAGTAGTATGGTTCTCTACGAAAAAAATCCTCTTGCTATGTTTGAGAAAGGGACTCTGTCATACAAAAGTTATGCCTCCTGCTAAAGTAGTTGAACCAGCTGCATCCCATGTGCTGAAAACACTCTTGTCTCTTATTTCTCCTGTTCAATTATTGTGTCTATAAATTGCAGTGGGCCACCTGTGCAATGCACTCATCCAGAATAGCCCCAGAGGAAGCATTAACATATCAAGGCTCATAAAGCACAAATCCTTAAATGTAAAAACTGACACTTTCATCCTACTCCAGCCTACATCTATATAGACATTAAAACAGAAAGGCCTAAAGAATATTTTACTGTGCAATTGCAGGGCCCTGCTCTCCTCTTGCTGAGGTCAGCAGCAGAACTCTTGGTTTTTAGTTGGGAACAGGATCAAACCGTAAAAAGTATGAATTCTGGTTACATATCTTAGAAACGTATGCTGACAATCTATCAAATTTGATGCCCCTATAAAATTTTGGAAAAAAAAAAAAAAAAAGAAAGACTTCTGTTCTTGACATTAGCTGTATTTTTTATGCTATTTTCAGACTAGAAGACTCACATCTCTCTGGGAAAGAGCCTTACAGGTTTGAACTGGCATGAGGGTCTTCAAATTAACAAAGCAAGGGTATGCTTCTTCAAGCTCTAGCACTCCCACTTCAGAAAAGATTGAGAACAAATATTCTTGTCTCAATACATCAAGGGTAAACCAGCAGATACGGAGACTGATTTTTACACCTTTCAGCAGAGCCGTGGGCCAAAGTGCATGTAAAGATAGCAGTTTTCCAGTTACTGAAATCTCCAGCAGATATACCTCTTAACAGGGAGAGGTCAAGATAGGACTAACCAATTTCAATCAGTCAATTTGAACGATTTGTGAACAGCATTACTAAGAATAGAAACTCTCTGGAGAAGCAATCATTCTCCATAGTTGTTCAAAAATATTATTTTTTCTAATTTTTTTTACTCTCCTTACATATATTTCTGCAGTGCATTCAAAATGCAATTAATCAGAAAATAATGGTAATAACTGTACTATAAGGTCTGCATTTCTAGGGTGTAGGAATAGATTTCTAAGTCATTCTGCTCAACTCCATTCCCACCTCTAAATTTATGCATGCTTTGCTCAAAACCAAACTCTGGTTGTGTATTCTCAAGCATCTCTTAGGAGAAGTGTAAGGCATGCAAGTGTTGTGCTCTGAGGGAAATGGGTTTGGGAACAGAAGGTGCACCTCATTATTATGTCTATGGAAGGAAGAAATCAGAGAAGGTGTCTCGGAAATGGGTGATGTGGGTCTTCAGAAATAAAAGAAGGTGCATGCTAATAGCAAATAACTTTCTGGGGAGCTGACCTTAAGGAAGCATGCACAAGAACATGAACCAGGTTAGGATTCTGTCTAAACCAGTTGCACAGCTCTGATCTCAGAACTATTGTTCATTCAGAATTACATCTTTCACTGACGATGTATTCATATTTCCATATTTTGTAAATTTACAAGTGTATTAGAGGGGCTGACTGTTTGCCTTAACATTTTATAAACAACACTGTCCTTCATTTCCTTGTTATATAACTCTTTATCTAAAGAAAAAAAAAAAAAAGAAAAAAGAAAAAAAAAAAAAAAAGAAAAATTTAATTCCCTA
>VXAB01012279.1:223145-268650 GCA_013399175.1 Odontophorus gujanensis
CACCCTGTTCTTTTTTTCTTTTTTTAAAAAATTTTTTATAAAAAAAAAAAAAAAAAAAAAAGAAAAAAGAAAAAAAAAAGAAAAATTTAATTCCCTAGCACCCACTCCAAGACAGTTCCTAGCATACCCGTATACTGCAGAAGTTTTCTTCTCTGCAGCACAATTACACCCCTGACCTTACATTCCCTAGTGTTAAAGAATTGCCAAATTGCTGCTGACACTTCATTATTTGTATGTATTGGTCCTGTGAGATTTTAATTTTTTCTGGCTATCCACATCCTTCTTTTTATTTCCTGTTTACTACATCATACAACTTTCTGTGATATCTGGTGCTCTTAGAGTAGGATATGCTTTTATCAAAAATAGTTATTTAGATTTAAAGATGATTTATTTACTCAAAAATTGGACCTTGAATTTTAACTAGTTTGAATTAGTCAGGAAAGGAGAAAAAAGTAAACTCTAATAGTATTAAGGTTTTGTGGTCTGGAATCCAAATCCAGTGCACATGTGCTCAGCATTACTCACATGAGTAACTTCTGTCTTCAGTGCATTATCAAATCCTTACTTTTCAAGTGCATCCTCCTAACTGCAAATAGAAAACTTTCCCCAGTTAGATACATTTTTGCTGAAGAAGACTTTAATGTATATTGTTGCATCTTCTGTTAAATCAAGTCTACATGAGTAATGTGTACAATGATGATGACCTTTGTACTTAACTCAGGGAACAAAATAAAATGAAGGGAAAAAAAGTCATTTTCTTCACCTAACATATTAATCCTTTTATTTGCTTCATGGTATATAAAAGTGTCCACAACTGCTGATGTTAGCAGTAGTTCTGTTATTCATTTAGTGAATAGGATAGCATTACTTTAGCCTCTGAAAAGAAATGCTTCTGAGACACTGTTCACATCCATGTTTCTGTGATCATTCTAGCTTCCACTCTTTGCATTCACACTTCTGTATATTCTTCATGGAATCTTGCAGCTGACTCTGTTTGCTTTTTTCACTGCTTAGTTCCTCTTTCAATGTTTCATCTCGTTAAGAAGAATGTCTACAATCAAGTAAGATTTGGAAATTTTACTAGCATTCAAATGCTACCCGGAAACAAACCATGTAATATCCTATGATCTTTACTAGAACGCGAGGTGAGGATAAATTGTTGATCACTATCCATTCTGGATCTAAAACTTTTTCATATATTTGCATTATTTGTAACAACATGAGACTATCAGTGTGTGAGCAGACAAGGCAGTAAAACATCATCTGCATAGCTCAGGCCTATAAAAAGCTTGAACCGATGGTAGTTCAGCCTATAGATCAACATGAAGGCATTGCTCTCAATGGAGAGCTTTACAGCAGAGCAGTTTTCCTACTGATGCACCTCACTTCTTTGCTACATTCTTCATCACCCTATTTTTCATAACTATGAGAGTAACCACTGACCTGCCTTGCTGGCTTATGAGTGTTAAAAGTAGGGCTTGAAATTACCAGTACAAAGAGATCAGTGAAATTATGCTTCTCTCTCTAGGGTATTTGTCTTGTTGAGTTGATTAGTTGTCAATTTGCAATATCAGTAAAAACCTAGTTTGAGTCTCTGAAATCAGGTTTGGAAGGGAAGAATTGCCTTCCCGTAACTAGAAAAGTATAAATTATGTCTGATAATATCTTGATCGTATTTGCAAATATTTAATGCTGAACTAAGCAAAATATCTTGACTTCCAATTTAAGTACACTCCACACATCATTTGCAAAACATTTGTACTCATCACGATCAAACTTGCAAATGTTTGATTATTCTAAAGTTAGCATCATTTTTTTTTACAGGTAATTAGAACTCAAAACAGACAAAACTTTTAAATGCTAAACATATTGCATGGAAATCAGTGTAGAACTACTAACAATATGATGACAATCAAGTTCTATGAGATCCTCTGTAGACAGCTACAGATGGAAAGGTTTAACACATGGCAGAAAGATGCGTGATATGAATAAGTATTTTTAAGGGGAAAGGTGTAAAAAGTATTTGTATCTGTTTTATAGCAAAAAAATCCCAGGGAAACAGTAAGCCATATTCTCATTTCTGGTATTTGTTCTGTTCATGAAATCTACTTTTTTTTTTTTTAAGTCTTTTGTGGGAATAAATACCAGAGGGTGGGTGGACAATGTCAAAGTGACCTCAATGATTGCATCTTAACTGCAACTGCTTTCAAGTAAGCAGTTGCCATATATATATATATGGATATAACCCATGTACGCTGTGCACATGTTTCAGATGTTGGGTATTTGAAACCTGGATACAGTTCTAAAATTGATAAGATTTCAGTCTGATTTCAAGAGACCTTGAGTGAAATGCTTTTAGAGTTGTGGGGCTCTTTTGACATAAAAGTAAAATGGAGCAGTTTCATCCTTATCTTGTCAAAAATCAGTGCAGGTGAACACTACAAATACAGTCTTATCTAATCCAGTGAACTGATAATTTGAAGGTGAAGTCAAGCCAGGATGGAGGCAAAAGATCTTTGGACTGGGAGAAGTCAAAACTCGGTTGTAAAAGACTTACAGCCAAGCCAAATAAACAGAAGCCCTGAAATCTGATTAATTTGTGAGATGCTTACTGAGATTCTCAAGTTATCTACAAAGTAATGAAATCTTCAGTTAATATCATGACCTGAATTCAGAATCAGATTTTTAGTATTCACAAAGCCTTTTGGGTCATCTTGAGCTTGGGCTGTGACCCAGCCCTACTTAACACATTTCAGAGCTCTTCAATTCTTTCTAGTAGATTTTTCTGTACGCTATTTTAGCAGGCTTATAATTCCACTCTTCCTTAGAAGTGAGAGAGTATTTTCTATTTTCTCTATTTTAATTAAATAGTTTACAAAGTACATATTGTTTATTTGTCCTATAATTATTGCCATTTTCTGCTTTTTAGTGTGTTTCAGGTGGCACTGAACTGTCATTCTCATTGCCCTGGGAATACTGCTATGGGCTAGTAAGAAGTTTGTCCTTAGGAAGATTTTAGAAAATAGTTACATTTCTTCATAAGCTATAAACACTGAGCTGTCCCTCCGTGACCTCTAACTGCTCGTGATTACACATGTGAATTAAGATGAAATTTGAGATAGAAATCTTCTTTTGTGGCACAGTGCACCTGCCATTTCCATCACAAAGCAGCAGCTTGACAGCAAGCAGTATATCTGTCAGAGAGATTGAGCAGTGGTGGATGGCACCAGTGGTTTTACATTCAGCTACTTTAAGTCAAGCAGTGGAGTGATTTTTCCCCTCTGAACTGACATACTGCTATGCTGAGAAAAAAAAATTGCTTTAGTATTTATTTTCTTATGTTCCGCCTGCAGTAGACTTCACATTCTAATTGTTTCTATTTGTGATTTGCAGATTTTATAAAACCAGATTTTTAGAAACATGTTTCTGGTTTCCCATTACAGTGCCTGAGAGGTAGATTCCTATTTGACTTATTTTTTCAAGGACCTTGCAGTTACTGAATACTGGGATACCAACCAGTGAGTTTAAATAACATTCACTTGGTAGACATGTAAAGCATCAGTATTTCAGAGAATCCAAAGAACACCATGCCACAGATTAGACAATACAAGATTCAAAGAGGAATCTCAGAAACATATCTTATGTGTCTTCTATTTGAATCTGATGGACTATTCACAAATCTAAAACCTGCCCATTTGTGGTACCAGTCTTGAAATTTGCAATATCTGATTTTCCTTCAAGGTACAGAATTTACCACAGTATCATGCAAGAGAATGTATACCTAAGGACCACCAATATGCTTTTCTGTAGATGGCATAATAGAAAGACAAGGCTTAATAGAGCCACTTTATATATACACTCAATGTATGCTTTTCAGCATATTTATTTTGGAAAAATAAATAGAAAAATATCAGTTTGGTAACTTTTCTACTGTAATTCTCTACTTCCATTACATCAAGAACTGTATCTCAGCTCTCATGCAACTAGAAGTATTATTTACTTTTATTTAAAAACGTTAAAAGATAAACCTGATAAATGCAGAGATAAATACAACATCCGTGTTAGTATTAAAAACAGCTTAACTTGTATTTACACAAAGAATTGTAAACATTCCTCATTTTTACAGGCATAAATGTGATCTATACTCACTACTGATAGTCTTTACTTGGTAAGAATGATAAAGATGCTGTCTAGATGGACCTCCTATTTGGATGAAAGGATAAGGTAGTATTTGCATCTTCATCAGCTCTTAGATAACCCGAGCTTCAGATGATATCTGCTGTGTGGCTGCTTTAGTTAAATGAGTACCGACCCATTTAGGCATGGAGTTCACCCTTTTTAGTCAGAAGAGGTCCCACTGTGACTGCACATTCACTAGGAATTCTTCAGATAGGAAAACAAATAACACAGATGGTTCAATTTTCTTCTGAACGTGAGTTACAATAGAAACTAAACAATGTTGTAAGTATATAAATGTATATACTGCTTAAAGAAAAGAAAGCTCCCTGTTAAGCATGGAGAAATTGAAAGAAATAGCCAAGGACCACTTTAAAAGAATGGAAAAATTCAGTGTTTTTTAGCTTTTTATTTTCTATTCACTGCTTGTACACCTTTTTTGCTATATTCAGAGATCTCTGATGGAGTCTTCCTACATAAGGTCAGATTGAAGTGGTTTACAATCATTTTTCAAACCTTTTCTGGCTTTAGTCGTGAGAAAGCAATGTTTCAGATGACAAGACACTATCTAGGAGAAGATATTATTTTGCTGATAACCTCTAATATGAGCGCAAGACAAAAATAGCTATGTTTTATGTAGTAACATTATCTTATATTTGGTCACAAAAGACACTACTAAGTCTGTATTTTGTGTATTTACACTGTCTTCGATACAGAGAGAGAGATTTAGACTTCTTTAACTTGTACTCCTGCTTTTTATACAGGAGAAAAAAAAACACATGGTAAGAGTATTGAAAACAGTGATCACTGTAAATACAAGAAACTTTTCCAATCTTCCTACAAAGGCTTTGGGCAAGAGAAGAAATAAGTAAAACCGTAGAAACTGGGTTGTCTTTGTTTTTAGTACTAACACTTGACTAAGATTAAGGTTTGATACCAGTGAAGTTTTTAAGGATTATGTTTTCGCACATTAGTAGCATCTGAACTGTGTCATAATATAGTGTTATGTCCTAACTTTTTTTTCAGTGATCTCATTAGAAATATCTCAGTTTAGCTGTGTGAAAAGCAGTGAAAGATCCCTGGCAAGCTTCAAATCTAACCTATTCATGTAGAATCTGCCTGTTTTAGACACAGTAAATTTTCCTCCTGGCCCTCAGAAGGACTGAAAAAATTTTCAGGAATATTAGCAGACCCATCTCCAAAGACAGAAAATATAAAAGTGAGAGGTTTAAGAAGCCTGAGTATCACAACTCTTTCAAACAGTGTGAGGAAATAAGAGGAAAAGTTCTGATCTTAAATGGATATTCATCTTCAGGGAGAAGTTGATCCTGAAAGGGCAGAAAGATAGAAAGCAGGCACTAAGAGATGAAAAGAAGGTACTGTGCAAGTACCATCTTAGTACATCTTCTCTACACGCCCCAAATCTGGGGATAGACATTGCATGTGATGCTGATTTGTATTCAAAACTGAAAGGATACAGTTAGTTTTGGACACCCCATCCATATATCCAAACTAAAAAAGGACTGAAAGTTCATTCATAGGGTAGTAGGCTGAGTCCGGTACTAATAAGAACCAATAACAATGAAATGATAAACTTTGATTCTCTTATGAAATGTACTATTCTGTTATTCTGCGATCATGCTAATAATTGTATGCACATTTTATCCAGGAAGCTGAATCTTAATCAAATAATAATGTGTATCCTCTTTGAAATGCCTCTTCATTTTGCTTTGAAGTGCCAGACTGCAACCAGAAGAATACTTCTGCACTTCTTACTTGACCTGCTCCCATCTGCTACCATCCAAAACTGACTTTTTCACCGCCACTTTTTTCATCTCCTCCTCCCTTCCTTCCTACTCTACATGATCAGTTTTCTCCAACTGGTAGGATAAAGACATGTCAGTTCCATCAAGTTTCCTGGTAAACAGTGCTGCCTCATGGATAACATATTTGAAAAGTAGAGAGAAAGATAATCTCCCTTTTATTGGCTTCATTCATATTGAAATCTATGATCAGAGTCAAAGTCTTAATCTGCACCTCACTTTCACAGCTGCTCAGCTAACCACAGTGTGCATCCCAACCCTCTGTGAGAAAGCAATGCCTCTCTGACTGGATTAAGGGGAAAGAAAGGGAATGTGTGTTACCTCTTTAGGCAGCTCAGGCTCTTAGAAGGAAGCTCAAATAACAAAAGACAAGGAATCTGGCCCATCGAAAGCATGGCAGGCTCCAGCAGACTTCAGCGGGATGCACCATCTACAATGAGGTCACTTTTGACATTATATGAAGAGACTTCTCAATTTGTACTATATCCTATTATTTCTCAATAGAACACAGGAGGGGGTCTCTCCACGTACTCCTACTGGAACAAACCAATCACTAGCCAAGAAGATTAAAGCAAGAGCATCGAAGCTTCCTTTGTAAGGCCTCAGTTATCAGCTTCTAAAATGATACAGATGATTCAAAGATACAAATGATTAAGTAAGAGAGACAGAAAGGAGTTGCTGAGCTTCTGCATTCATTTCAGGTGGGGACTTGAA
The DNA here is from genome assembly GCA_013399175.1 of Odontophorus gujanensis. NCBI lineage: Eukaryota > Metazoa > Chordata > Aves > Galliformes > Odontophoridae > Odontophorus > Odontophorus gujanensis. Next base: position 229,859 of record VXAB01012279.1, read on the forward strand.
CCTACCTTGGCTCTCAGCTTGCTTCAGGTATGGCAGACTTTGTTATTTAACAATGGTTAAATCTCATCCCCAGAACTAATCATTCAAGCACATACAAACAATTGAAACTGCAGGTCTATCATTTCAAACACAGATTTGGCAGACAGGAGATGCTGCTCTGAATTAATTGTGTTCAGCTCCTTGGACAGACTCCAGTTGATAAATCCATTTTAACTAGCCATTTGTAAACCTGTCCTCTGTTAAAGTAAACCTCAGGGGATGCAGAATCCCTTCTATTCTGGATCACCTTGATTTCTGCTGTAGATCAAGTCTAGTTGGACCCTAACTGCAGAGTCCTGTGAATTCCTATGTGCTCAGCGCCCAAAGAGGGATCAGAGTCACACTGCAGTAGATTAGTGCTGTCCCCCACGTGCTTTGTTTTGTTGGCAGCTATGAATTTGAGATTCCAGTGTTTGGAAAAGTGGTTTAAAGCTACCTTCACCCTCCACTTCCTCACTTCAGGTTGAATGTTGATTAGCTGGACCAAGAGATAAAGTATCAAAGTCTGCTTTTTGCATTCAGCAGACTTTATAAGAAACCTTTTTTCAGTGCTGCTGGAAAGAAGTACAATCTCTCCTCCTCCTGGCCTGCACTTCAGGACTGCCAGTAGACAAAATACCTAAAATCAGCAGCACAGTTCCTATAAGGCAGCTGCCATAGCAGCAGAAATGGAGACGTAGTTAGTGACAGGTTGATCAGCTCCCTGCTGCCCTTTTTGACAAAAGAGATGAAGATCCAGTGTTTATTTTCAAATAATGTTTTTGCTGAGGTTCTAGAAAGATGGATGATCTGCAACTGACTTTGATTTGGAGCTAATAGCCCAAATGAATCACTATAAGAGGCCATTGCCTTACCTCAGGTGGAGGCATGAGCTAATAGTGTTTGGGCAACCTACAAGCTGACAGCCTTCTATTTGCTGATGTGTTTACATCAGATATAAACAAACCTTTAACAGATTGCCCTATTGATAGCTGAATTCTCAGTTTTCATTTATTCATTGTATATGTGTGAATAACTGGGAAAACATTTTAAACTAAGTAATTCTTTTAGAATGCAAAGAGACAAGGATCACGTATTCTGTACAGTGGAGGGAAAAAAAGCTTTCAGTCAAGCACATAAATTTGTACTCCTTGCCTTGTGCTAAGCTGTAATGTTGGCTTTCATGCAGAAATGCATAATAGCTTTATTCACCCTCTCTAGATTGCCCTAACATGCTACAACTTGATTAAGGGCGTGAATTCAGGGCATGAATCTTCCTGATATAGTGAGATTATTGAAATTATCCCAAAAGAGCATGTTTGCTGCTCTGCATGCAAAGATCTTCCATTGTCTCCTAAAGAATACACAAGACAGGTCAAGAAAAAACTTAATTAATATGGAATTAGCACAAGTCTTTTTTCTTCTTTCTTTCTTTCTTTTTTTTTATATTATCTTCCCCTTTGTGACCGTAGGGCAGCTGGCAGTTGGAGGAGATCCTGCTCATATAAGTGTATTGATCAAACATTATTAGTTAAAGCTTATTTGTGTGCTATCCATAGGGTAACAACAGAAATTCTATATAGCTCATAGTGCTAGGCAGAAAAGGCCAACAAGTTTCTGTATTTCAGCATGTCTGATTTAGGGTTGATATGTAGCCGAACTTTTCAGCAGAGAAAAGGCAGCAAAACAAAGTCATGGGTTAACTCCATAGCTATGTGCACTGTTTTTTGTTTGTTTGTTTGTTTTTCCTTGTTTAATACTACATTGTAAAGAAACAGCTCCCCTTTTCCAACTAGCATGTATATAAAGGATCTTTTAATATCCCTCAGTCATCTGCCCGTGACTGGTACCTAGTTTGCAGAAATAATTGGATTTCTTTAGTGTCATTTGTTTTAAAATTTATTGGACAATGATGACCAAAATCAGGCTATTCATCTAATTGACTGAACACTGTACTCTTTGAATATCATATTACCACTATGTCTAAACTCTCAGGAGCCAAACTCAGAATTTGCCAAGAACTTATTTCTAGTTATTTATCCATGTTGTTGTGACGGCACAGGGATTCAGAAAAGATCATTCTGTCATCTACATTATTCATTTATCTTCATAGTTGTACCAAGTTCGTAGTGTGACAACTGAATTAATCCTCAGATATTTAATTTGTGCCATGTGCAGATCTTGTTGACTTGGTGGACCCCCCATGGAAGGTACTGTACAAAAGGAAGAATCTCTGCTCAAATATGCCTTCTCAGCATTCGGTCTCCATGGTAGCAAAACTCAGCACAGCCAAGAGCATTGGAGGCAATGGATTCATGTTAATCAAGTCCCCAATCAATTACTGCAGTTGAGTCATGCTTGTGGAACATTTCCACTCCGTTTGCAACAACTACCATTAGTGTGCTCCTACGTGTCATTTACTAGCCTACATCAACAAGACATTCATCAGAAGTTACCCGGATCCTCAATAGCTTTGTCCTTAGATTTGGAAATGTGCTAACCACACTTCATTTAATTAGCTTTATGGAAAATATCTCCTCTATGTTACTAGCTCTTTGTAATGGATTTATTCTCAGCATCAAAATCACAATGAATCATGATGGGATTCATTGTAGGGGAAAAAAAAATACCTTTTTTTACACAGTTTACAAGTCAGAAGGAGTTATACACTCAAGAAATCTTAATAGTACCCTTTCCATGTACCTATTCCTTCCATGTACCTGTTCAGTTGTGTCTACATCCATCTAGGTCCAAGTCTTCCCCAGGTATGGATTTTGGAGTTTCTGGAGTATTTGTGGAAAGAAAGATGAAGGAAAAGATGGTATTTGAGCCATTTATAATCTCCTTTATATAGTGTAAGTGTAATAGAAATCTTGTGTCTTTCAGCAGCTGAGAAAACTAACCTGGACAGGATAAGAAGTACCCTCAAAGCACATGTACATGCATTGAAACACATGCCTGTATTTCATCTCCCTCTCTCTCTATTCTGCTCTTTACATCAGTGGGATTAACATTATGAGCAATATCTGAATTAATTTGACAGTAAGCCCAAGCTTAACAATGAACTTCTAAATCAGTCTCATGTCTCTGTTAGTATGCGAAATGCACATGCAGTGGCCAAAATTGGCCACCAGTAAACCCCTCCGTCTGAAAATCAAAATCCCTCCCCCTCTCCTATTCTCTTACAGGTTATTTCTCTACATGCTTTCATCGTTTCCAGGTAGACATTTTTTTGTAAATTGGAACCTGATTGCTGTACATTAGAACATTTATCTCAACCTATTGTTATGCAAAAATAGATAAAAACAGCTTATAACAAAGCAAAATGAATGAAACCTCACTGAAGAAGTGGAGTTAGTTTAATGTACTGTCTAACAATAATTTGTCTTTGACAAAAATGATGCAAATTATGACAGCTTGAACCTCAAGACATTTAGGACTGTGTTCTGCAAGTCCTGTAATGCTTTACTACCACACTCTTCAAAAACCTTATGATAAAGTCCTTGTAAATATTTTACACTATAATAAACTTTTCCTGCAGACTGATGTCAGTCATTTCCAGATGGAGTATTAGCACATCAACTTTTCACATATATTTTTATTGTTATCAGAGGTTTTGCTGTTGTTTATGATGTGGGAGATTGTTTGTTTGTTTGTTTACATAATAGGTATTCAGAAGCATATTTTTTCCTAATTTTCAAAGTAATAGACTTCATAATCAGAGCAAAATTGCTTACACCAAATATATATATATGTATTATCAAAAAAGAAAAAGCTGTAATATTTAGAGTGAAGCATGGTAGAGTAAGTCTCAGGCTGGAACATACTGAAGTAATTGGTTTGGGTCATCACTGGGGTACTGCTTTATATCATGAAATGTTCTCATTCATTTTCAGGAAATTTAGTTTATTTTTATGTTAATATTGTTCTTTTCTACAAAGAACTTCTATGAATTATTTCAAATAGACTAATGTTCTGACCTTAAGTTCCTAGAAACTTAGAGGCTGGATTACAGCTGTGCACACCTTGAGAAGCTTAAATTTTATTGCTTGGTTAAGACGTAAGCTGTAGAGATGCCTGAACTTGAACTCCTAAGGAAACAGCAAAATTAGCACAAGATTTTTCCAGGACTATTTCTACATGTCCTGAAATACAGAGTAAAGCTAATCATTGCCTTTAAAGACTTCACTGAACGGGCAGAATCACTGGTGTACAAGAACATCCTGCAGTCATTCATTAAGCTCAATGAAAGTAAAACTTATACAGGTGTCATGTATGTACACAGCCCAACAATATTCTTGAAAAGACACTAGTGGTAACTGCAAGTCATATCTTTGTTTATAATATTCATGTTAAGCAGATGCTTTTTCAACAAGGCAGGTTATCTTGTCTCTGTTAAATATCTTCATCAATACTTGGCTATACATATTGTGGTTAATAAGGGCTTTATCTGGTCAGTGTCTAAACAAGTTAAACACTGAACGGGGAGGGCTGTGTGTTCTTGTAACTCAGCTGATATAGACCTGACAATTCCTCTTGTACGCACACAAGCTGTTCAGACCTGGGACTTTAATACAAAAAGAAAACTAGCTCCTTTCTCTCTGGAGAAGAAAGCACCGTGTAGGTGAGGAGCTTGTGGAAACTGATGGAGAAGTAAGGAATAAGGTGGAATTCAAACTTTTAACTGTAATAGTGACAAACTACTGTACTTCCAGGAAAACAGGATGTGGACAGTGGGGACAAAGAAGTGACAGGTCTGATAGCCATGTTTCACAGAGGTATATTGGAGCTGGTGTGGCCAGTGCCAGTATATAAGGGTTTAGACCAGACAGAAAATAAAACTTGACTGCTGAAGAGCAAAAAATATACTCAATTTTGCAACAAAACTAGGTGTGATTAGCATTCCTTGACATTTTTTTTTTTAAAGCAAGAAGTACACAATCATTGGCATTATTGTGATCTTCACTGATACATGAAGTTCTGAAGTGCGGAGCATTTAAATCCCAAACAACCAGCTGAAAGGTCAGTGGTCAAGAGTGCAATCCTGTTTGCATTCCTTGCATCCCTGCACAATATGAGTTGAATATGGTGAATAATGTTGTGAAGATAAATGAATCATATCCAGTAAAATAAAAACTGGAACATACCTGTTCAAAGGCTGCTCTCTTGGCATTTTCAACTTGGCTGAAACCGGGAAGTGTCAAAAATGTTACAAGAGAACCTGTTACTAAGGCATTTGATTTATAGTCTCAGAGAGGTTGTGTTTTGTTGAGATAATTTCATTTTCTGGAAGGTGATCAAAACAAAACTTAAACATTCTGAGGTTCACCCATTGCTGGAGGGTTGAGTGGCTGCCATTTCTACCATATGCACTATATCAGCTTTATTCATCAGCTGTCTTCTTTGATATATAGAGTTCATATGATACAGGGAGGTTTAGTCTTCGGGAAAGTCCACATTCATTTGTTTCAATGTACAGTACTAAATGTTCTTCAAGTACTAGAAGTAATTGCAAAGGAAAAAAATTATTTACAATATTACTTAAAAGAGGTTCTACTTATCCAATTCCCTGAAAAATCCAAACTCCATTATCAGCATTTGATTGCCAGGTGTTAGCATACTGTAGTGGTAAGCGTGGAATTATTAAATAAATCATTTCTAGCAAATACAAACTTAGTTGATATTCGTATTATTAGTTCTCAGTAGCTCAGTGAGTACTAGCTGTCACAGTTTATTCTAAAGCAGAATAGTGAAAGCAATCTTACCTGTAGAAAAAGAACCATAAAGCTGCCTTTGTATGAGGTGTTTATTCATGAGTTACTCAGTATGACTGCAATTTGAATTCAGTGATTTATATTCTAAAATACAAGGTGTATTACATAGAAGTAGCTCTAACAGACACTTTATATTCTACTTATGAAAAGAATTAGGGATCTACATTCAAGTAAATCTCATGACTAACTTACAAACTCATTATATTAATCTTTGAATTGCTCTTTTTGAAGGCTTTTTCTTTCACAAAAGAAATATTTTTATTTTTCAACACACATAAAAATATCAGGTTGGCTTGAGAAATTGTAAACTTACAGCAGATATGGTATGATTATCAGACAAATTGTACTGACTGCAGTATTGTCGTGATTCTTATGGAGAACTAAACCAAGATGTAAAGGTAGCTTTGAGAGTCTCACACCCAAATCCATGGCCAGCTTCTGAATAACGTGTGCTTTTTTAACCGAGAATTTTCACCTTTTTAATTGCTTGCCTAAGAATGTGATGGAATTCTTTATATGTAATCTTTCTTCAGGCTTCTATGTATTATCCAACAGACCTGATGGGCTGCTCAATTGGAAGTGAGAAGAATTACATAGGTAACTGAGAGTCGGCGCCATGCCTCTAGGTCTGAAGCTCTGTGAGGCTATGTTGTTGTGTTACCACACTATTTGCTGATCAGAGATCTCAGTCTAAGCAAACAGTTGACCACCTTGCAAAGCTTACCATCATATAAGGTAGATGTGGTGACAGTACCAAGAAAAGCTGTAGGGCCAGAAGACTTCCTGGCAGCAGAATGGAGTTAAACTTTTCTTAAATAAGCTGTGTAATGCATTGGCTTTGTGTACAGTAGGATTCTCAGAATAAGTAGTGGCCTAGGACTTTTACTTTGTTATCTTCTCAGTGCAGTAAAATTAATGTATAACTGGTCACGGGCAAAATAATGATTCAATAAACCAAAGTTAAGACAAAAATCAAGTTCTAGACATCACTATATGTGATTTTGAATGGTGACATAGCTTTGGGTTCATTTAGAATCTAATTTATTTGTTTGTTTGCTTGTTTGTTTTGTTGTAAACACCTTATAGGTGTTTATTGGCTTTGTACTGCTCAGGCACCTCGAAGAATAAAATTTGAAGAATTGGCTGTCATCCTCTTTCAGGAACTCATTATTGAAATTTTTATTTCAGAACTTTTTCTTGTCATAAATCAGTAGAGCCTGCTTTTGAGCACCCACCATCTCTTATTGTGCTCAGCACAGACATGGCAGTGCCAAGACAGAGTAACAGAAAAGTGCTGCGTATGAGAAGTTCTTGCTTTCTCAAACACTTATTGAGGTGGGCAAAGTGGTGGAGAGAAGGAGGGAGAAAGAGAGGAAGGAAAAAGTCTTCAGGACTTAATTCTGAAGTCATGATGCCACCTTTGTGCGCACATGTGTATTAGAATTCAAACTCAAGTGTTTCATATTTGTAGTCATTCATTTGTTTTTTGGATCAGTAAAACACTTAAGTCATACTAACCCTTCCTTAAGCTTCTTTATTTTATTAAGCAATTGTAAATAACCTTTGAAATATATTTGGGGGGATGAAAACCATTTGTTTGTTTGTAAAAGGTGATATTACCAAGCTCAGAAAGGAACAGATGGTCCTTTCTAGCATATCCCTTGTAATGCAGTGAGAAATTGTGGAGTGACCTCTCGTGGGCTTCACGGGAACTAAAGAAATACATCCCCTCATTTCTTCTCTGTTTCGCATATGCAGATCAGTGATACATACTAAAGTGCATATAAGTGGCTTAGGGATAGCAGGTCTAATTTATATTGTTGAATGTTGGCTAACAGACATTTTAAATGTTAGTCTTCCTAAACCACTAAAAATGGGAGCAGTCAACTTTTTCTGAAGGATCAACTGTGGCATAAGTAGCTGAAATACCTTTAACAGGTGCCTCTTTTACCTTTTACTGCCATCTGGCTTTAATTTCACAGTAACCAGATTCCAGCTAGTTCTAGGAAACTGAGGAATTTCTGTCATGTTTCCAGGTTGTGAAGTCTTGCTTATATTTTCATTGAAGCCTCCTTTTCTTATCACTCAAAGGCTTTGTTGTTGTTGTTGTTGTTGTTGATTTTTTTATTTTTTATGTTTTAGGAGAGAAGTGTTAGGAATGTTACTCAACATGGCATAATACGTATTTGTAAGCAATAAAAATTATTTTTTAAAACTGGAATTAATTCCACTTGCTAATCCCAAATATTTCAGAACAGATTTCACCTATCTCTTCTCTAAGTTTGCTTTATGCTATATATTGACCACTACAGTAGGTGTCTAAGAGAGTATTTATGATTTGTACTATCAATTTCTTTGGACTTATTGCACTATGATTCTTTTGTCCCTTCTTCCTGTTGTGCACATTTTTCTTTAACTTGAACAAATGATCATGACGAATAGCTTATGAATAGTTTTATATTGTTACTTCTTAAAGTGTCTGTATGTATTCTTATTGAGTAGAGGAATCTGAACCTAACTACAAGTTTACATCATGTGTTTACTAACCATATAATGACTACAGTGTTCCTACTGCAAGACCAGATTCAAGTTTTACATCTCAGTCATGCCTCTGTATATCCATAGATATCTATACATCACTGGCTAGAAAAACCTCTCTCTGACCCATAGTCAGTGTCTAACTGACAATGAGATCCAGATCATGATCTTAATCAGACACTTTGGGCCTGTCTTGAGGACGGATTGCTAATCTTAGGTGACCGAAAAGACAAAGTTGGTAGAGCAGTAACAGATTACCTCTGCCTCAGCTGTAGGGGATAAGGAAAAAAAATAATGGTAATCTCTAGAGTCAGAAGTAAGTTTATATTGAATGGCTGTTGGATGTATTCTCACTTCCATCTGTTCTTTTAATCTTCTGAGAACCACATACAGACACAACATCAGTGCAACTGTCAGTTCTTTTAAAATTCTATTTTTCCTTATCATTTGTATAGTTTTAATGTATAATTTTAATATATTTGTATAGTTTTAAGTCAGACTCACTTTTCACATATATCTTTTCATGTTTCTTTTACGTATGATTCTTCATGTGATATTTGTAATGTCTTAACCTTCTCTTTGTTCAGCATTAAGATAGTGAAAATTGAAGAGCATATTTTGTAATAGTGAAAAGATCAAATCTTTTCATTATTTAAAACTAAAATCTATCCAGCTTTTTTTCCAGTCTTCAGTCATGCGCAGTATAGATTGGAAAAGATTGGTTATTTTCTCTTTATTTTCATCTCCAACAAAATGCAGAAGAGTGTCCTATATCCTCCTGACACAACTACTGTAGCTTTTCAGATACGAGTCCAGACATGTCAGACATCTTATTGTAGAGAACAGGATGTGCTCTTCTGTACAATGCAGACTGTCTGAACTTGCTACCAAAGCCCATCTGAATTTTTGTATAGGAACTTAAATTAGTAGGATATGTCATTTTAAGTGGGCAAGTTTCAAGTATTATCTTCAAACCTCTCATCTCTTCAACCATATCCAGCTCTTAGAGAGAAAAAAATCTAAAGGCAACCAAATGTTCCTTGACTGACTTACCTCCGTGTACTTAATTACTTTAAGTAGATATGGTAGAGGACAATGCTAGCATTGAAGTCTTTGGAGTTTCAGCTAGTGTAACAAAGGAGTTTCGTATGTTTGCTTTCTAGAGCTCTATGTTGGATCAAATGGTAGAAGTCTTCTTGGAATGTGTCAGAGGAAGTTCTATCACAGGTATGTGATTCAGGTGTCCTTTATTATAAGGGTAGTAGTAACAGTAAAGACTCTTTCATTTCTTTACATTCTTTCTATTAATATCCATGACAGATCACAGGTGAAAACACATGTATGCATATATGCATGAGATCTCTCCTTGTGGGTTTCTGTAGGCTTTTGTTATTATTATCCTTACAAATATAAATACAACGTTTGTCTATCTGGCAAAATGTTCTCATTTCCACACTTATTTTAATGGACTGGCTTGGCTATGTTTGTGGTGCTTATTTTTTACAGTGAATAGAAGCCTGCAAGAATTTGTTAACTTTAAGTGCAACCCAAATGTTTAGCATATAGATGAGATAATATGTTTTAAAGTCATTGCTTTGCTAATAGAAGGTTTTCATTTCGTGTTATCACTCTGTTTTGACTTGCCTACTATTCCATTTTCTTTACTACCAGGTGGGATTTTGTGGCAGAAAATGCACCAAGTTGAACATCATTACAGATGTCTATTACAGGTAGTGGAAAGGGATGGAAAGCTAGAAGATCATTTATGGCAACTTTGTTGGGTTTTCTTCAGGGAAAAGACACAGAAGGGAACATGCTTTGTAAATGTTTATCACATTTTGTGGGAGAGGAAAACATACCGCAAATTGCAACTAAAGGTTGAAATGTGAACATAAAAGTCTTGTAGCCAGTATTTGATTTGTGCTCTTGCAGCAGAGTAATCTATACCTTCATCAATAAAGAAAATACGAAAAAATAAAAAAAATAAAATAAAATAAAATAATAAAAAAAAAAACAACCTAGTGTGAAAGCTGTGAAACTTGCTGGGAAAAAAACATTCAAAATCAATATTCTGCTTCAATAATATAATTTCAAATTCATTATATTTCCTTCAGGCAATACTTCACTGCTGTCTAAGCCAGGCATAATTACTAAGTTTTTCAGGGAGGGATCAACCCATGTGCATACATGTAGCTGAATTATTAATGCAAATGAAATCTTAGTGTTTAAAATAACAGTACAACAACTTAATTGAGTTTAATTATTTCAAGATATACCTTTGTGAACATAGAAAAGATGTGTAGCAGTGACATAAGAATTTCCATGCTAGAAGTCCTTTTCCATTTCTCACATTGCCAAATTTCCAAGGTCAGATTTCTCCCTCCAGCAGGGGTTGCACTTTCAGTTCTGAAATAAATTGTTTAAGCTTGTACTCAGTATGAAATAGACAGTAGCTGTGTCAGTGGTCAAAGCTGGAGGAAAGTATGTATTAAACTTTGAATTTTATTGAATCTTATTCCCACTTTTGAGCTTCCTAAATGAGTCTGCAATGAACAATTTTTGTGGCCATAAATATATTTGGTGTTTTGATGGGTCGGTTTTTTGATAACTGATCTAGCATCTCAGCATGAAAACTGAAAAGCAGGCAGAAATGATATTCCACTACCTGTTGCTGTGCCAGTGAAATAGATTGAAGGTTATAATGATTTTGGGTACCCTGGGCTCGTGCCACAAATTTTAAGTTAAAAAAAAGATATTTGAAAGTTACTTCCTACTTCCAACTACTCTCTGGTATGAATGAACACTAAAAGTTCAGCGGTTACAGAATGAATCTCCAGAGGTCTTTGGAGCCAGTAGAAACATTCCCTTCACATTTGGTCAGCTTTGAACAAATTTTTCTATGTGCATCTTCTACAACAGAAGGCACTCCAGTGCCTTCTCTTCAGAGCTAAAGAGTAGAAGTTTTAACTGATGTTTCCAAGCCTTTCACACAGACCAGTGTCATCTTTCTAAGTCTTCTTGGATATTTTTTAGTTTTGTAACCTGGAGAGGTTTTGAAGAACACAGAAGAATACAAGGCGAGGAGTTGATGCTTGAGTCGTGCCAGTCCATAAAACCTTACTTCCATTCACTTGTTCATATATTGACACTCTTCTTTTCGTCTTTCATTAGAGCTCTGTCTCTGCAAGATCAGTCCTGCAAAATGAGAGCTGTGAGATATCTAGCAAACTAAATGAGAAACTGGGGAATCTGGAATGCAGATAAAAGCAAAGCTGGCTGCAATTACTGAGTGTAAATCCAGAATGCCTACTTTGGTATCTGTAGAATTTGAATTTGTATTAACTACAATATGTGGTAGCAAATTTATGATGAAGACCGGGTAGAGCTACTGTCTGAATGGAAGGAAAGAAAATTTCAACAGAGTGGAGTAGTTATTCCTCTGTCACATAACAATAGCTGCTATGTCTATAGATGTCCATCGCCTTGTTAAAGTGTGTCCCTACCTCCTCCCTTCATCCTCATGGTAACTAGAAATCTTATCTTGGATTCCATTATGCAGCCTTTGAATTTGAGGGCAAAACTTTCCTTGACTTCTGTTCTTCAAAGACAGAAACATTTTTCATTTCAAACAAAGTCAATCATAGAAAATGAGACATTCTGGAGACAGCCTTGCTCCCATCAGAATTAATGCCAGTAATCCATGTACTAAGAAGTCTGTCTAGCAAAATTCACAGCTGCATGAAAAACTGAGTAAGATCAGATTTTGTTGTCCCATTTTCTCCTCAGTGATGTTCATTTCCTTTCTTTTCCAAAGGCACAAAAAGTCATAAGCTGAATTGACAGATAGACACTTGCTTGAAGTCAAAATTACTTAACTAGATTAAGTGATAATCTCTTAAGTGTACTGCCAAACATACCACAGTAAGATTTGAAATGGCTCTGGAGTGCAAAAAGCTGATGAGATGTGGTAACAGCACACCTTAAAATGTTTTTAAGTCAGCTTAAGACTTAAAAATGTTTCTTTCATCTTACTGAATGGAGTATGAGTTCTCAAAATGTTTGAAGTTTTCTTATTAAATGTTTCCTCTTTTATTTCAACTGAAGACCTTTAATGCTTGATGTTTTTTTTTTTAAATCTAAATTAAGAACTTACTGCTTCCTCAAAGCAAACTCCAAACACCAAAGCTTTTTCTAATGTAGATGATTTTAAGTAAAACACTTTGGATTGAATCTTTCATGAATTTACAAAACAGAAGACTTCTATTTCACATGATGTATTTCTATTAGCTCTGCAGACCTGTAACTTTTTACAGGCATGGGCCTCAGCAAAATAAAACAAAAAGCCTTCTTAAAAGTGCTGATATCACTTTTAAAACAGAATTGCATTCTTTCTATGGACGTTTCTATTTTCTGTCTGTCACTTTTGGGATCCCAACAGGGACTATGTGTAGCACAAGTTCAAAATACCGGTCAGAAGTGAAGAAAAATCCTGTTAACCTTATGGTATCTTGGTGCCAGGTCTGTTCTTGATAATTCCGTGCAGTAACTTGAATTCAAATTTCAGTCAGCCAGCCTCATTCAGATACAAAGCAGTCAAATTCAGGAATGAGTCTACTCCAATCTTTAGTGCTGTGCCATTCATAGAATTATCTGACAGACTGAAGGAAAAACTGAGTTATATCTACTTAGAATTCCCTAGAACCACTCCTGAATTTAAGGGCATACTTTAAGAAATACTAAGTATTTTAGAATGGGCTAAAAGAGTCAGACTTTTTTGGATTGTCGTGACTCCTTCATAAACTTGTCAGGAGTGGAAAGAAGGATTTCATGTCCCTTCTACTTGCCTTTAAGTGAAGGTATAATCACTTCCCCATTTTTGAAATCCTGTCAACGGTTTACGGGCAGNTGAAAACATTACTCATAAATGGTACTGGTGATTTCTTATATTGTTTGTTGTTTTTTCTGATGTTCTGAGGAGTGAGATGTGAACTCTGGCAAATACTATAGACATGGTTTCTTTTCCTGTCCCATTTTCCATTTCTCTGTGACAACTTCCAGTCCAGGAAAGCCAGCTAAGCCATGGTACCTTGGCACCAAGTCCAACGCCTCAGTCAAAAGCTATTTTATTGACATTCTCAGCTGAAAGGCCAGAGTGAGATGAGCACTCTTCCTTCTGCTGCTTGAGCTCTGGAAATACAGTAGATTGCTGAGGATGTTTACATCTTAAATTATCTTATGAAAATTCAGCAGAGTTTGTTTGTTAATGCTCTAATTTACAGTTCAGGAGTGTATCCCTGTTACCTGTGATGTTCGTCTTTATAGAATTCAGCTGATTGGCTCTATCAAGAATTTTGACAGTTCAAAAAATTGAAGTACTTCAATTTTCCAATTTCAAATTTTTAATGATATTAAATAGTCTACATTTTGTCTTATCAACTCCAGTATGACACGTGTTGGTGCCTGAAAGAAAAATGTGATTACTGCATTCAATCTTAACGAAGTCTATAAATAATTTCATGGAGTAAGCATTTCTGTGGAGTGATGAAAACAGGCATTAAAGCTTACACTTAGAGCACAGATCAAGCAAGAGGGCTTTTAGAGATGAGAACACTGTAATATAGTTTCATTTAATAAGAAATGTGAGCTCTAGTTCTTGCCTTGTCACTGGTGGTCTGTGAAAACTGAGGGCAAGGCTAAGCCTACTTGTGATGTAATACTTTCTGTGCTTGATTGTAACAGCCAAATCCAGAAGCTTGGCTTATGCAGTCAGACACAGATGGTGCCGCAAAGTTTGAGTCTCTTCACAATAGAACCGAATCTCCTTAGGCAGTGGTAAGAGCTGATTCTAGGTTTTCTACAGTCTGGAGGGAGGGTCTGCTTGTTAAATCTATTTTTGTTAAGAAATAGTTAATGTTGCATTTCTCTGGAACACCTTCTGCAAAAGGGCCTACTACCTCAATCCTTTCAGAAAGCACAGGTTAAAAATGAGTAAGCTATGGCAATTAACTAACAGCTTACTAAGATTTTGATCCTATTTACTTAACTTTCTCTTGATGCCTCTTTTAGGTGTCAAAATCCTATTCTGAATTAGGACTGTAACTTCCAAACATACTCCCATCTGTGAAATGTGAAAAAAGTTCCCAGATGAGGGAGATCTGAGAGTATGTCAGTGTTTACAAATCACTGCAAGACCCGCCTCTGTCTGGGTGTAAATGCCACGGGATTTGGATATGGTCGCATTTTGGGAGGGATATCCACATTCCAGTCTCAGAGAAATGCATTATAATATTCCCATGGTTTTTAATTTTGCAGATATTTGTCCAAAATCAGAAGGCAAGTTAATAATTTACATTTGTTGTTGATAAAGCTTAAGCCATGTTCATAAGCTTTGGAAGCAGCCTTTCTGAATATAGACTGAAGTGTCTGTTATCTGCATCAATAAAACCTCAGCTTGGGAAGGGAGTTGCATGCTGACTACATACCATTTGGAAGCCTTCATTTTGAGAGAGCTGTCAAATTACTTTGGCCTGAAAGTGTTGTCAAGTTAAAACAACTGAAAAATACCACTCCTTTAACCAGGCCAAGCCAATGCCCTTCTTATCTAGGAATGTGTTATGGTTATGTCTAATAAGCTAATTAAATAAGCACAGGATAAATTTAGTTTGTCAGTTGAATGGAGTTATGGCTTTTGGCATGTTGAAGTAATTGTAGATGTATGTAGGTAAAATTGAGGGGGGAATTTACTTCAGATGACATGCAAAAAATGGATCCATATATAAATAAATACTCATAGTAAAACACAGCAGTCAGTACTCAGGAAAGGTTCATGTTTATGGGCATGTGAATAATCATGACTGAATTAAAGAAATTCTTAAGGTAGTTGGAATGGATGTGGGAGATACTGGTTTAAATGCTTGAATGTTCCTTAAACTGAAAAACATGATATGAAGTTTTCTTTTATTAGAGAAAAAATGGATTTTGCTTTAATTCATTCCTTTCTACTTGTTTGATAGAGTCTTCTCAAAATGTGAGGTATCTAATGTATATCATCAGAAAGAGGAGAATATTTTTCAGCTACCTGCATTTTTTTGTTTGTTTGTTTGTAAGGGATTAAAACAGCCTGTAAGTTTGCTGCAAAGCCTCTACCAAGTGCAGATGAACTTTGTGAGCTTTCTTTTCCACATTATGGGTAGAGACTTTGCTCATTTGACCCTGATGTCCCACAGTATTTATTTATATCTTGGGAAAATATGGCTTTGAGGTCAAAAAGCAGAGTTCTTGCTATCCAAGAAAATGCATAATCTAGGCTATGACATCACATTCCTGAGTGTCACACCTGACTAACTCTACAAGTAAAGATTTTGGGTGAGGAAAGTACTCATTCTGAAATGACCCTGCTTTGGGATTCATTTGCACAGAAGTGGTTACATTTTAGTGGAGTATGACACAATGGAAAACTACAGTCTCGAACTTCAGCATTCACTGATACAGGTTTTACTTCTGCAACTGTCAGAAGGCCACATACAGTGTTTGGTAAATGATCTACAGAAAGGAGGGAGCACAGACTTAAGTAACTGTTGCTGCACATGCTGTTCAGAGACCTGAGCTTCTAGTACTCAAATACTTGCCCTTGTTTAAACTTAGTTTCTATATGGTCTCTAGAAAGCTGCCAGGTTTATGCTTGTCTAAAATTAAATGTATGCCGTGAGTATTTAAAACAATGAAATTTGACTGTTATTTCATATGAATTTTTGAGATTAAATATTACCTTAACTCTTCAGTAAGTTAGTAAATCTCTAGGATTGGTGTTATGGTGAAGGCCAGTACAGACCAACCAGGAAGAGGCAGTACAGGAATGAATTCCCTCCTGCTGTCTGCACCTCTTCCTGGGCAATCAAACCGCTTCACAGGTTTTGCATAACTGTTATGAATATTGGATTAGCCAGAAAATTATGATGTGAGATAAGTACAATAACAACTAATAATGTACAGGCTTGTTCAATACCTCCATTTGGTGTAATCGTAGTTGACCACTTACCATTAGTTATTATCATCCTTCTGTTTATTATTACTTACTGATAGTTCACGCCAGCAGTGATGAAGTCACTGAGAGAAGCTGAGGACTATCAAAAGTGGCTTCAGGGGACTCGGGTAGTTAGCTGATGGAGCAGGAGTACAGGTGGTGTTTTCCTCTATCCCCTCAGTCATAGTGAGGGAGACTGAGAGAAGTAGGAAAACCCATCTTACTGCTTAAAGACTAAGAGACTGGTGCAACCGCAGGAATTTTGGCTTTTTTGACCATGGGGCAGTTTACTCAGTGCCTAGCTTGATGGCTGCGGATGCAGTCCACCTAGATCTTTGGGGAAAAAAGAATTCTGGTCCAGGAACTGTCTGTACCTATTGACAGGGCTTTAAACTAGGTTTGAAGGAAAAACGGGGTGATAGCAAGCCTGCCCATTGCAAGGTGTGGGATAACATAGTTAAGTCAGAGGGATAAGATTCTAGCAGGGGCCGTCAAACTTGTACATCTTATAATGAGTGTACTAGGCAGCAAGCTGGAAGGTTGCATCACGTCTCTAAACCAGATTTGATATAGCAAGGAGAAGTACTGCTGAAGAACACAGAGGAGTCAGAGCACAATGTTACTTCAGGAAGCAGAAGGGGAAAATCTCAGATTTTTCCCAGAGTGTTTTGAGAGAGCTCTTCCAAGAAAGTATTGTAGCCTAACGCCCAGCTGAAGTGCCTCTATTCCAATGCATGCAACATGGGAAAGAAGCAGGAGTAGTTAGAAACCATGGTGCAACTCAGAAACTACAGTTTTATCGCTATTATGGAAACATAGTGAGATGACTCACATAACAGAAATACCATGATTGATGGCTATGAGTTTTCTAGAAGAAGTAGGCAAGGTAAGAAAGGTGTAGGAGTTGCCCTCTCTGTTAAGAACTGGACAGACTGTGAAGACCTACCCTGAGAAACAGTCATGAGCATGTTGTGGGTTAAAATTAGGAACTAGATCAACAAAGGGCATCTGGTAATGTAGAATACTTCATCAAGGGGAACCTGTTGATGAGGCCTTCTTGCTTCAGCTGCAAAAAGCATCACACTTCTGAGAAGAATCCTGGAGTTCATTGATGACAACTTTCTTGTTCAGGTATTGACAGACTCACTAGAGCTGAAGCATTGCTGGACTTGGTGCTCACAAATGTGGAAGAGATTGTATAAGAGGTTAAGATCAGAGGCATTCTGGGCTGCAGTGACTATGTCCTGGTCAGGTTTGGGAATGTGGGCCTGGCAAAGAGTACAGTCAGCACCCTGAACTTCAGGAAAGAGAACTTCAGGCTAGATGACATGCATTCCAGGGTTTTGAATGTACTGGTTGATGTGGTTGCCAAGCCATTCTCTATCATATTTGAAAAATTGTGGCTATCAGGTAAAGTTCCTGGTGACTGGAAAAAAAGAAACATGACTTTCATATTCAAGGAAGGGAGAAAGGAACTAAAGGAACTGGGGAACTAAAGGCCGATAAGCCTCGAGTCTGTACCTGGGAAAATTGTGGAATCTCCTGTAAGAGATGTCAAGGCACATTCAAGACATGGAGGTGATCCGGGACAGCCAGCATGACTTCACCAGGGGCAGATCAGGCCTGACCAATCTGGTGGCCTTCTATGATGGAGTGAGAGCATCAGTGGACAAAGGAAGGACAACTGAAGTCATTTACCTGGATGTGTAGGAGGTCTTTGACATGGTCCCACACACAAGGCCAAGTGCAAGATGTTGCATTTGGTTCAAGGCAATCCCAGATATGAGTACAGACTGGGAGAAAGACTTCAGGGTTCTGGTGGACAAAAAGCTGGACATGAGCCAGCAGTGTGCACCTGCAACACAGGAGGCCAACAGTATCCTGAGCTGCATCAACAGAGGAGTAGCAGCAGGGAGAGGGAGATTGTCCCCCTCTATTCTGCCCTTGTGAGACCCCAGTGTTACCCAGTCTTATAGTGATAGGACAAGGGGGAATGACTTTAAACTATAAGAGGGTAGATTTAGGTTAGGGAGAAATTTTTTACTCAGAAGGTGGTGAGGAGCTGGAACAGTCTGCCCAGAGAGACTGTGATGTCCCATCTCTGGAGGTGTTCAAGGCCAGGTTGGATGGGATCCTGGGCAGCAACCTAGTCTGATGGGTGACAACCCTGCCCACAGTAGAGGGGTTTGAACTGGATGACCTTTAAGGAGCCCTCTAACCTATTCTATGATTCTGTGATATTTTCTATGATGTTACGATCTAAGACTTAAGGCATTATTAATCATCATAACATAAAGGAAGCTTAAAAACCTGGCAGCCTATTTACAACAATTTTGTGGGAGGTAAGAAGCAATCTGTCATATAAAAAGTTTCCAGTATACTAGTTAAAGAAGTTGTGTGATGTTTACTAAATTTTGTAGCAGAACTGTGTACATCCAGATAACATTAAGTTTCTGTGATGAGTGATCAACATTATTACGTGAAGCTGAACTAATCTGGAATACATTTGATTCATTTGATTTCTCTTTCTGTTTTGAAACAAACCAAGCCTGTGTGTTGTGCACCTTTCACCATCACAATAGAACTGTTAGTGCTGCAGTTGAAAATAAATATAATAATAATAAAAAATAATAATAAATAAGTATATTTATTCATATAAATAAATCAACTACCAAAAAAATAAATTATCCTGAAACCAGATAATAATAACTTATATTTTAAAGTGGGAGCTAAGATTGTCGCACACTGAGATAAGTCTCTAAAGAATGACAAATTTTGTAAGAGAAACCTGAGGAAATTGGCAATGCCATCCCTACCCTATGTATTTTCTTACAAGTATTTATTTCTGACTTGACCATGGTACTCCCTAGTCATAAGTGACTTGTGCTGTTGTGTCTGGGAAAAGGCTTGGTAAAGCTCATAGTTAGTGGCATGGGAAAACATCCTGAAGTCTGTACAGCAGTGTGAGTAGAATCTTATTTTCACTCTGATTCTACTAGAGATTACACTGAAAATATCAAAATCTAGGCCTGTTAAAACCTGAAATATGTTAAATCTCCTGTTAATCTAGACAGATAGAAATGTAGTTTTATCTTGTAGATAAGCAGGTCTGAGAAAAAAATTCTTTACACTATGAGAAAACAACATCTTTCACATACAAGCTCTGAGTTACTGCTGGTGAGAAAATGTTTGCAGGAATGGGAGTTCCTCAGTGAATTGGAAGCAATATTTTTAGGCTTCTCTTCCCAAATTTAAAATAATACACTTACTAATAACCACATTCCTTTCAGGTAGTTTGACACAGGTGTCATTGCAATAGCTGTCATCCACCCTTACTATCAACTAGCCTAATTAGCAGTTAGCAGTTCACATTATCCTTCAATCAATTTCAAAAGTCTCTTTAGACAAATGCCTGTGTTACTGAAACACAGACTTTCTCATGGACCAATATGACTTGGCTGCTAGGGGCTAAAAAATGATTTGATTTGACACAGTGCTGAAAGAGCCACCATCAGAAATGGAGCTTTCATTTGCTACCCACTAATTCCTGGCTTTTCTGTCAGGAGCCACCATGCAGTTTGTTGGCCACTGACACAATTGAACATCTTACTATCTCTTCATTTCCCCAACTAGGTGGTCGAAGGTTTGCTTTCCCTCAGGGGAAATATACCTGTTAAGGCAATATTTCTTTTGGCTCTGATTCTAAGCCATAGGCAGAGGGATTAGACATTCAGCTTTTAATTGTGTTTACCTTTTTCTTTTGCAAATGACAATCATTCCATAGCACTTTTTGTGATTAGAAAATGAAAATTGGATTAAGGCATATTTTTTATTCTTGACCAACCATTCTAGTCAGAAAGGATTCTTGTTTAAGCCAGTTGTGTACTTATCAGTGCAGGTTTTGGCAGCTGTGTAGAGTGGGCAAATATTGAGTAATTTCAAAGCAAACCAAGCTTCATCTCTTAGAGAAGAACAGTAAGAATTGTTTTGTGTTTTTGTAGACAACACAAAGAATTATTTAGCATTGTTCATTTATTTATCATCTTCAAATCTTTAAACTTTTGACAGATTAATAACTTCCTTCAGGAGTTTTAAATAAACATGATGTATTAACAAACAGACTGAGAGCCTACTTAAATTGTACAAACATATAAAGCAGGCAGCCTTGTCTAATGAAAACCTGATAAGAAAAATATCTTAAAAAAAAAAAAAGAAGTGTCTCGATTTCCAAGAAAGTAATTTATCTTTATATATCCAGTGGAATAACAGATGAATGGAGTCAGTCACAGTTTAAATAAACCCCAATTATGCCTAGCCTGATAATTCAATTTTATCAACACTGTATATATTTACTTACAGCTTCAATTATTTAATATTATAAATATGATGTGTTTTGACAAACTGGGGTTTAGTTTGTCCTTTTTTAATTTCAGCATAACATCTGTCAATGAATATAATAGAGAGGAAATATTCCATGCAAAAAGGTTTAGAAATTTAGCTTCAGCAAACCTTATTAGTACTGCAGCTTTGCTAGAGTCTCACTATCAGAGATTGTGTATTGATATAAATTTAATTGATTTTAAAGAATAAGCTGTATTATCAATTCATATGTGAAACTGGAATGGAGTTTGGACCAGGTGATCCAGTTCTCTGAAGAATGTTGTTTACACCAGAAGTATACTGTAGTGATAGAGCCAATAACTTTGCAGAGACAGAAATACAGTTGAAAGACCCATGGCTGCACCATTTCTCTGCTGACAGGATAATGGGGTGAGCAAAATGTCACAGTTAAAGTAGAGCAGTAAATCTTCCAAACTTGTGCTCTGCATGTGTAGGCTGCTGCTAATGAGTGGGTTACCTTTTCTAAAGAGAAAATGAGCAATGAAATCCTGTTCACACTTTTACATTAAAACCTCTGGACTCCTGTGGCTTCAGAGTGAAGGAGGGCAAGTCACAGCCCTTCTGGCAGTATGGGAGGCCAGAGGACCTGGCCTGGTGGAGCTCATGATGGTGTTGTGCAAGTAAGGCCTGTTTGTATCCTCTCCCAGTCGAACAGCACAGGAGGCCTGACTGTGGGCATTTGCACTCAGATATCCCTGCTTTCAGGTCTTCAGTGTGTAAAGCTTGGGTTTTATTGGTAGCATTCTCACTGCACCATTAGTAACATGAAATGAGAGCAAGGATTTACAAACATCCTGGAGAATGATTCCACTTTGAAATGTGTGACAGGTTTAAGATGGGAATTTCATAAAAGCAAATTCAGGAGGTGGAAGCCAAAGAGATGAGATGCAATGGCCAACGAAGTGCTAAAAGAAATGCCAGGAAATACAGTGGAAGCAGCTTGTAAAGGCTGAAAGGTACAGATCATTCAAGAGGGTCTCAACTGGTCAGATAGCAGAATGAAATGTCTTTCCATTTTATTTGTCACAACTGTTTAGCACTTTAATGAAATAAGTATTTTAGTATTTCATGAGTAAGAAATACAAGGACAGTGAAGGGTAGCACTTATATGTGCTGGGCATTGCAATTTAACACCACCATGACAAAATTATTTGTGTAAAGATATATGTTCTCAACTTTGAGCTGCCTTTAAAAATTATATGATTTTTTTTCTGTGATTTTTTTTAATATAAAAGTTTCTGCTCTTTCATAACATATAAGTTATACATTGCTGAAAAATCCCAGTTTAGAGAGGATGCTTTGTAGTTTGGAAAAATTTGTGACAGAAATACTAGAGCAACACACCTTTAAAATAAATTTTTCGGGTAAACAGTAAAACCCCACACAATTCATTTTATACTGATTTGTAATCCTGCAGTTTATATAGTCACAGTGTTTTCAAAAACATTATGGAGGTAAGATAGAAGAAGTCTGGATTTTATTCATTAATATTATTGGTTTAAAACTCCAGGAGGTGCAGAGATAGGACTAGTGGAGTTTGAGATAAAGGCTCAAGACAATGATATTTACTTACCAGCATTTATTTGCATTGTGTTTGGTTTAAGTCTAACAGTGTTTTTTATACAAGCTCATAGAATCTTAGAGTGAAACACAGGATGGCATGAGTTAGAAGGGACCTCAAAGATTATCTAATTCCAACCCCCTACCATGGGCAGGGCTGTCAACCACTTTGCTTCTATCTTTACTCAGATTTTTTCAAAGCAATGCTTTATTTCTTTGGAAAAGAAAGCGAATAGTAAATTATGTCAGTGAGTTGCTTTTGCAACTTTTCCATTTCTTAAATCCTTCTCACAGTGGAAAGCTTTCAATGGCAATTTACTACTTTCATAAAAATTGTGTGCTATTCAACACACTGCTGAAAACGTAGTGCTTTCTAGAGCTGTCTATCCTTTTTTTTTTTTTTTAATAGCTGAGAAATAAGAATATGAGAAAGGCTGACACACACGCTGGATCAGAAGTTCTGCAGGGACAGTGGAAGAAAACATAGGCACACCCACCTTGCACCAAAATTAACACATCAGCAAGGAGATTAGAGGAATGAGAAATTTCAGAGGCATGAAAAAACACAATTAAACCATAGGGGTATTTAGCACTGTGCTTCCTTTTCAGAGTCCTTGTTCTGTCTGTTGCTGTTTCTATTAGATTCGTCGTTTAAATTTCTCTCCAAATGGAAATTCATGAAATCCCAGAAGACAAGGAGATTGGTAAACCTGGTCTAACTGCTCTAACAATATCATGAAACAGAGCTTGAATTACCAATACACCCGGGAATTCTAATGCAATTATGAGTGTTTACTTACACCATGTGTTTCTCACTGAGCCTCGGCTGTATCAGGATAAACCAAAGGGAGCTAATGTTTTATAGATGGTAAAACTCTGTTTGTTTTCAGTAGGGCTAAGTCTCCCAAAGCACTCAGACACACTAATTAAAGTAAACTGCAGAGGCCCATAATAAAATATATGTGTTTGGAGACTGTGAGATGAACTCCACTGGCTTATTAAAAGTCAAAAGAAAAATATACATTATTTATGACTTCAAAGGGACACATTGTGAGCTCCGGTTTATTTAAAGGATTAACTAAGCATCGGTTATTGGTGACCATCTGAACAGCTTTCCTTTCACAGTTCATTAGTTATGTCATATATGTGGGAAGTCATAATTTGGGTTTAGATCAAATATTATTAATCAAATAAATTATGGAGGGTACACCAACATTATTAAATGTAATCTTTAGGAAAATAACAGCTCACAAATCCACTTTTCTCCAGTTGCCCAATTACATTTCAATACATAAACAAAAATCCAACAGATGTGTGGCAAGTTTTGCAGAACTGCCTATCTCTTGAGGGTTTTTTTAATCAATAAATACAACACACTGAAAATACCAAGTGGAATTGGGAAGATAGTCCTTGGTTGCGATCAAGGGCTTATGGATGTAACAGAAGTACAGATTAAACTACTGTGAGTACTTTTGTAATTTACACACACACAAAAAAAATATATATATATATTGTTTCCTGGTATATGGGAATGAGAGGAAATGGTGAATTCCAGAGAAAAGAGCACCAGGAGACAGGATTTTCTTTCCCAACTTTATCAGTAGAATACCCTGTGCATTATTTTTCCATTTTTTTCTAAAGACTTCCCTTATCCAATTCTATTTATGAATGGAAAGCTGTTTATGTGAAATATTTGTCTAGACCAAGGCAAGTAAAAGGATCCCAGCGCAAAAACACCCGGTGCTTTAAGGCATTCACCAACATTAGTGAGCCTGGGGAGAGAGAGAATTTCATTATGTTCAGCTGTCTCTTCATCTTTCATGCTAAGTTTAATACAACTCACATTTTAATAGTCAAAGGAAAAGGTCCTGAGTACTAGAAATAAAAGCTTATACCAAATATTTCCATGCATTTGGTATAGGCAGTTATCCATGTAGTGTCTGCTGATACTTTAATTTAATTTTATTTAGAACAGTATTGAAATTTAATTTCTTAAACTGTTTAAATAAAATAAGCTCACTTGAGTCAGAGTTAGGGAAACTAATTTATTCATAAGCTAAGTAGTTAATACACATGAGGTTTTTTAAGGGCTGTTTATATTTTCACAAACAGGATTTAGAAAAGCAAATGGAATCCCAGAATCACAGGGGATGGAAAGGACTTTGAGAGAACATTTGAGTCCAATCCCCCTGCTAAAGCAGGTACTATACAATAGGTCACACAGGTAGGTATCCAGATGGGTCTTGAATATCTTCATAGAAGGAGACTCCACAACCTCTTCGGGCAACCTCTTACAGTGTTCCATCACTCTTGCAGATGTTAGCACAGAACTTCCTACGTTCAAGTTTTAAGCCATTATTCCTTGTCCTATTGCTACACAGCACTGAGAAGAGCCTGGCCTCATCCATTTGCCTCCCAGCTCTCTAAAGATATTTATAAACATTAATCAGGTCCCCTCTCAGTCTTCTTTTCTCCAGGCTGAACAGATCCAGGTTACTCAGCCTTTCCTCATATGGGAAATGCTCCAGGCCCCTTATCATCTTTGTGGCTCTCCACTGGACGCCTAGGAGATCCCTGTCTTTTTTGAACTGGGGAGCCCAGAACTGGGCTTACCAAGACAGAGCTGAGGAGAATCACCTCTCTAACCTGCTGATAATGCTCTTTTTAATGCACCCCAGGATGTCATTGGCCTTATTGGCCACAAGGGCACACTGCTGGCTCATGGCCAACCTGTTGTCAACCAGGACACCCAGGTCCTTCTCTGTAGAGCTCATCTCCAGCTGGTTGTTCCCTAACCTGTACTGGTGCAGAAGATGCACTACTTTTTGTTTCAGATACTATAGGCTGAAGTCGTTTCTCAATTATTACATTAACATCTGTGTATGAGATAAACTAATATGCTTTTAGTTTTGCTTTTAAATTTAAACTTTGGAGGAAAGTAGAATAGTTATATGGTTGCATTATGTTTTACTGCCTAAACCATCATTGTTCAACAGCTTATTCCCTGAAAACACTGTGAACTCCAAAAATTGGTGGATATTTAGCTATCATTCTTACTTTTCACTCAGTGAATCAGCAGGCAGGCTGTGCTTCTGCAAACAGCATATCTTATAAATTAACAATAAAATATTCAGCAGTGAAGGTCTGTTTGTTTTTCCTTTCAGTTTAACCCTTTTGCCCAAGTTATGTTGAGGCAGTAGAAATCGTTTAACTGAAAAATAAATTCTGAAAGAGTAAAGTTTTCCAAAATGCATACCAGGGCTTACCGTGAGTTGATAACTTATCTCAAACAGTAAGTTTCATCCTTCTCATAATTCTACCATTCATATTTTCTTCAACATGAAACAAAATTGTTGAATAAAGACACTCTTCAGAACATTATGCCAGTTCTTCATCTTCTGCTATGAGCTAATGTGCAGTCAGAACTATTGTGTTCTTCCTCCCTCATAGCACACTGCGTAGTGACGCAAAATGATGAGACAATCAGCCCTAGTAATTTTATAAAGTAAAATCATTCACACCCAAGCAACATCTCACAGGACATTCAAATATCTGAACCTTACAATAAAAATATTTTACTCTGATTAACTTCTAAACTTCAGTTCAGAGTAACTTTGTGTGTACAACTCACTAGAATAAGCAAAATAAAGTAGAATGATTCTGGCATGCAATACTATGTCCCTTAATAGTGCATAATTTATAAAGATACATTGTTTAATTATGAACAGTTATTCTCAAAACTCATTAAACATGGAAGCAACAGTGCTTTTCATAAGTTGTCCTTCAATAGATAAATGGTTGTTGCTGCCCTTTTCTATCTCTGTGGCATAATTTGTTTAAGGAAGGATTGTCTTTGAAGTCAGACTTAATTTACTACTTATGAAACCTTTGATGGATATCTCCACAGTAGATACATTTACATAGAATGACTCACGTGGAACAGGTTCATACCTAACAGATTGAAAGAACATATATGCTCTTATCATAAAACTGATAACTGCAGTGTTGTGAGGTTTGTATTCTGATTTCCTTAGTAATATGAAGAGACAAAAGGATCAAGATCAGTAGCTAATAAAGGTTTCTTAAGCTGTTGTTAATTGATAATTAAACTGCAGTAAAAGCAAACAGATGTCCTCATACATAGGTCACTCTGAAAGTAATGCCTCCTATTTTTTTTTCATGGAAACTACAGTGGATACAAAGAGAACAATAACACTGTTTGATAAGAAAGTTGACAGATGCAAAACTCTATTTTTCAACATAGTCACCACAATTACTGATGCATTTGCACCAGCAATGAACAAAAGCCTGCGTGCCATGCTCATAGAAATCGGCAGCAATGGAGGTGCCCCGCTGTCACAGTTGAACCTGCTGAAACACACCACCCACTTCCTTAC
This sequence comes from Odontophorus gujanensis, assembly GCA_013399175.1. Taxonomy (NCBI): domain Eukaryota; kingdom Metazoa; phylum Chordata; class Aves; order Galliformes; family Odontophoridae; genus Odontophorus; species Odontophorus gujanensis. Next base: position 256,570 of record VXAB01012279.1, read on the forward strand.
TATGATCAGATCTGTTGTTTGGTCTCCAGAAAAGTTCAGCAAGTGTCAGTGAATGCCAGTGCATGCCACTGTCTCTGCATGGAGGAATTCAACAACACAGCTTTGCTTCATACGTACTTCCACGTCAGACACCATTTTGTCAGCCGGCCTCTCTGCTGCCATCTGTCACACAGTGACAACATGGAAGGGGTACTGGTGTGAAGGATCTCTGCCTCTGATACCATGGTCCAATATAACACATTAGGAGGCATTAATTTCTGACCAGCTCTCGTACATTTCTGTTTATGCTCCCCTTTGCAACAAACAGTATAAACAGAATAAATTCCAACAGCAGTAAATTATATATTACGTTTTTTCTAACGTTGAATTGTGTATTTTTTCTGCTACTCTTTTACTTCACTTTTTTTTTTTTTTTTTTTTGGAATATAATAGATAGTAAAAGTGCTTAAGCAAGCTATGAAGAGAAGTTTTTGTTGACTAATGAATTTAGTTGCTAATCTAAAGAGAGAGTGTAACTGATTTCTTCACTATGAAACAAATATCAAAAAAATATTCCTTGAATCGCTGAATGACTAAATAATGTTTGTTTATTGTATTTAAGCAGCAATTGGATGCTCAAAACTAGAGAAACAAAAATGTAATTCTTGGGTCCACCCTCTAATTTGCTGTGCATAGACACAGAGTTTTTGCTGAGGGTTTGATGAAATCTTCAGCTTATGATTCATTTACTACAGGTAATAATTAGTAATGACAATTTCTGACCATGTATGCTGATGGAACAAGATGTGAGCTAATGCTGCAGTGAAGGCCAAGGCCTCTTTCCAAGCTGTTATTCACTCCAGATTATTTTATTGGAAGCACAATTTGAGAACCCAGCAGGAGACTGCAAACCAGCAGAAAACCTGACTACACAAAAAAACGTAAGCAAGTAGGCAGCAGAAAAGGTAATGGTTATTTGCTTTCCAAATCCAGGAGTATGTGGAAGCATAAAACTATACTCTCACAACAGAGCAAACCCTTTGCTGAATCAGTAGCAGACGCCATTTATCTAAGCAGAATCTGTCAGAACAGCCCTGACAGGAGTACTCAAGATTAGCAGAGGTGAGCAACTGTGCCCCTTGCTTCTTTGAGAGATGACTTGACACAAGGGTACTATTTAGGGAGAGTGAGATTTGGAAACGGAAAGGTTCAGAATTCATATAGCCAGATGTGACACTGCGGAGGCTGGGGGACTAATTGTTTATCTTCTGAGTTGCCATTTCCTGTTTGCAAGTATATATTTACATATAGATATCTCACATGTTTGGTTTTTTTGGAGCACAGTTCTTCACGTTCTGAAAAGATGTTTTGTGCAACACCCAAGTAAAAATGTGGATGGATTCTACCTCACTGCAGAACGTGGGTCTGCAAAAGAGGAGTGTTTTTGGTCAATTAATGGTAATTTTTCTTAGAGGAATACACAGAATTCTTCTGCACTTCCAAAAATCTAAATTCAGGCTTTTTTTTGTTGTTGTTGTTATTTTAAACCGTATCTACCTTATAGTACTACCTTATATAGTTTCTACAAAACTTACAAAAAAGAATAGTACTATGGAACTCCTGAACACTGATTCTGGATGCTTCAGAGACAATCCAAGACTGTTCAGATCAAGAATAATGTTCTACCGATTGCTGTTCTGCTGAGCCTGTGTTCTGCTGATTGTTCCCATGAATTTCCTCATTGCACACACTGTGCAATTAACAATCTACTTGGCCAGTTAAAGACTTCCATGGCAGACCTTTTTTTTTTCCTATAGACTACTGCTTTATTTCTCCTGTAGAATTTCTGAGATTAAATACTTGTTGAGCTCTCTGATTATTTCCATCTTGCAGATTCATTACAAAATTTCTTGTTTTTCCCTCCAACTTTACCAGGAATGTAAACGACTGTACTCATCTCCAGTGTGTTGATATTAATGCTAACTCTCTGGAAGAGGAATTGCTAACTTTGTTGGATTTGTTTTGTTCATAATTAATGATTATATTAATCATTTTTCTTAAAATATTGGAGGAGATATGTTGCCAGCTAAACCTAAACGTTATGGCATAGTGCTTAAGCTTTGCTCTTTCTGTGTTGTATCCATATGCTGCCTCTCTCACAGTAAGGTCAGTGACAATGCCAAACACACGGAGTGAGAGACTGCATCCTGATTAACTGCTAATTTAGCATTCCAGGATCGTTCTCTTCCAATAGAACAAGGCGAATAATTCATCATGAATAATTGACCACTATTTGCCTGTTTTTCTAAATGGTTCACGAGCTGAGCTCTTTTTTTGACAAAACCATTTCTTTAATCACACTAGCTCCACACACCCTCTCAATATTTTCTATTCTCTAAATCACAGATCCTCAGCTTTACTGTTGTCAGCTTCCCTCAGAAATAATTTCAATCCCTTTTACATATACATGTACAATGTATGCTTCCCTCTTCTAATTCATAGACAGCAACAAAATGAGAATAGCTCTTGAAAGAGAAGCACTGAATGGTCTATCATACTGTGTCAAATGCGGTGCCAGGTCTTATCAAGGACAGTTGTCCATTTTGCCTTTTTCCGAGACAGAATTTCCTATCCCTGGAAGATCTCAAAAAGGTCCAGGAGTACTTAGAATGTATGTGCTAAGCAGCATTATCTTACCTTTCTGTGAGATTATTCTCTCACCTAGTTTTGAGTCATTTGTATAACTTTTCCCTCCGTGCTGTCATAATGAGCACAGGGTACTGTGTTCACTATGTGCCATGTTTTATGGTCAAAAATAAATTTTGCTGGACAAGTGCTGGCACCTGTTATACCCACTGGGTTGTGCACATCCCCAGGGAAGGGAAGTGGTCATAGCACCAAACTTGCCAGAGTTCAAGAATTGCTTGAAAAACAGTATCTGAAGTATGGGTTGGTTTTTAGCTTTCAAAGTTAGTAGAAAAAACAAAACAAAACAAAACAAAAACCGTTTATTCAGTTTCTTCCCTGGTTAAATAGTCAAAACTTCAGATCAAAATCTAGCAGCTTAGAGGAATCCTGACACTACTAGGAGTTCATTTTTTTTGCATCAGTTAGAGAAATTAGTTATAGAATATGTAAGCTGCAGCAAAAATGTAACTCTTTTAATTTGCATTCCTGTCAATATGAAACAATCTCTACTTTCAAAAAATGCACTGTTTTGAATAAATGTCTATGAATCTTTATCCTATGTTGTTTTATACCAGGAAAAGAGAAAATATTTTAGCAGAGTAATAGTTTGAGGGGAAAAGGTCTTAAACAGAATTAAAGGACCATTAAAGAAAAGCAGTTTTCTTTAGTAGACAAAAATTTTCCACAGTCTTTAGAATTTTCTTCTTTTCCATCTCCAGCTATATTCAGAGTATTGATACTTGTTCTTCATCTAGGAGACCTAGGCCATTCACTCCTGATTAGAGTGATTTCTAACATTTGAGTAGATCACTTCAGAAGTTCACAACCTGTTTTCTTTTAGTATTGTATCTCTAAATTCCTTTCTTGACAGTCAGCCCACAGACTGAGTAATTCAGAATAAGAATATGAGATCCTTCTTTGTGTCACAGCAGAGTATAATCCTCAATATTAGAAAAACTTAACAACAAATACATATTTATCTACATCCATCAAATACTCTGAGTGAGCATACTTTGTATGAGAACGGAGGGAAACATGATGATGTGAAAGCATGATCTAATAAAGAGCTGGATTTGAACCTTGACAATAGGGACTCACCGATTCCATGGCAAGTTTAGCACTACTTTGCCAATGATCCCCCCAGGAGAACTTCCTGATCTGATATGTAGAGATTTAATTGTTTAGGTTCTTGTACCAAAATTCCTAGATCACTTCCTTTGGATAATGTGTTCATCTTGAAAAAAAAAAAAAGTTAGTGATTGAGTGAAGGAAGATAGTCAGTTTGTTAGGAAGGAGGCAAATACCAAGTTTGGGCTTTATTCAGCTGTTCTTTCTGATGACTGCATCCATGTACATTTATCCTATCTATCTCATTCAAAACTGTCAAAGTTTGCAAACACTGCCTGACTTCACCTGAAGCTGAGCTCTAGTTTTGCTTCAGCTGTGGAACTAACACAAAACTCTGAGTGCTCACCAGTATCACAGGCATTCAATCAAATCTGGATTCAGGCCTCGTGACAGGCCCTCTGTAACCAAAATCTTTCACTAAGTCCATTTTACTTTTCAGAGTAGTTCACGCTCTTATAGTACCAACCATTTCAGCCTAGGTGTATTAGTATATTAGATTTTTATTTTCAGAGATGCAATTAGCCTATTCCATTATTAGCACCAGCTGCTGGTTCAGAATAACAAATGCACAAAGTGCTACTGTCATATAACATCCTGTGGCTTTCTTGTAGTTTGTAGCCTTCGAAGTACATTATAACAATGAGTAACTCACATTAGCTTCTTTGTTGTGAAGGTAGCAGATACAGATTAGGAGATTTGACGAAGTTTGTCCATTGTGAAAGGAACATGCTTTGTCTCGCTGAACTTGCTGTTTTGGGCCAGTACCTGGGAACGTGTTGCCAAATTTGACATACAGCAAGTTTGTTCACATTTTCTCACATGGATATTGTCAGAAACATAATTCAGGTACAAACACTGAAACAAATATGATTTATTTTCAGGAGCAGCCTTCCTTTTTGTTTTTCAATTTTTCCACAAAATAACTTGATGTTTTAAGATCTCATTTAGTTTCTCTGAGAATGTGGAAAACAAGCAAATAACATTATTTTCTCTTTTCCACCCCCTAAACATGTTATTTCTACAACCATATAGCAGGCCATTTCTGAGGTAATACTTATAATTCGGTGACAAATCCACTTCAGCCTTCATAATGCCCTTCGTTTTTACTTCAAAACATTCACTGACTCTCATGGATTTGTACTATTTAACATCCAGATAAAGGTAAGCTGTCTTTTTTAATAATGATGGATTACATTTTCTCGTTACATGCTCTGATTCAATTGGAGTTTTTCAGTGTGAGCAAGGATATTCCAGAGAAAACAGTAATGCCAGTGTGAGAATAATTGTAGTTATTAGAAAGGTAAACAGGAGGAAACAAAAACTAGCATAGATGAAAATTAATTGACTAAATTACTGCCATGAGGTCCCACTTTTTCTTTCCTTTAACAGAAGTATCCTACATTCCTCTTTTATGCAAGTATATTATTAGAAACAGTAGAGGCATACTGCTTGTTGAGACCTTTTGAAACATCCATCTAGATCCATCTAGCTATGAACTCTTGACAGTGCTGGGAAGGGACACACAAAAACATCCAGTATGCACTAACATGCACTTCACTATGTGAGAACATCCCTCCATATTTAGGAAAGCTTTTGACCATAGAGCCTGTAGAAATAATCAAGAATTTAGTGTTCACTTCAGTTAGCAAGTTGCTTAAATGCTTTGTCCAAAACAGGGCCTTAGACATTCATTGTTTCTTCATATGATCAGAAAATGCCAGTCCAGTAAAACACGTAATTTAGAAGGCTTCTGCACTGAAATACATCCAATAAAATTTATGCATCAGTATGCATTTTGAGACATTCCTTTGGGCAGAATACCATGCAGCCTGCACACCTGTCCTGCTGAACAGATGATCTCCAGGGGAGAAGAGCTAGTAAAGATCAGAGTATTTGTTCAGCCACCCTGTCTCAGCCATATGGAATGATATAATCGTTTTTGTAGGATTACTTTGCTAAAATAATATGAATATCACATTTTTCTTCTCTAAAACATATTACAATATAATGTTGCCCTGAGAGAGAAAAGGGGAAGATGAGCAGCTCCTCCTGTTTCATTTCCTGCTTTCACGGATTGTTGTGTTACTAAAATATTTTTATTACAGAAGAACTTGAAGCAATATACAATGTTTGTCAGAGGATTATTTATAGTCCCTTTAAGCTGAATTTCTGTAATGAAATCCATTTACAGACATTCCACAGTGCCCTATGGTTACTTGCTTATGCAAATGAAATGTGACCCTTGAAGTAAGCCTCTTGCCCTTGCTGTCACCCTCCTTGGCTTCAAAGGTCTACAGACAATCGCTTCTTAAGTGAATGGTTTTTTTATTTGGTTTTGAGTGAGGGAAAAAGAAAATGAAAAAAAAAAAAGGAAAAGAAAAACCTTTCCATTGCATGGTATTCTTGCAGAGATTCTTGGTTGTATATATGTATGAGATAATTCTCATTTATTTTAGATGCTACCATAGGAATTCTTTGCTCATAAACAAGCTTCTTGAATTATATTCCTTTAAAAAGGAGTTTTTGCATAAAGATTTTAGAAACAGCCAGGTCATTTAGGTACCTTGTTTTAAGTTCATTTCTTCTTTCATTGTGCTTTGGATTCTTAATTCATATATCTGGTTTCAAATGTTTTCTGGACTCATAGATTTCCAGTTTCAATCTGGTATGTCTGAAAAGCTGATTCTTCAGTGGCCCATGAGAGGAAAGGATAAAAAATTCTGCCCCATTAGAATGGTCTTGTATAGCTATGTTTGCAGTAATCTACAATATAAACTGATACAAATGAATGAGTAAATAAATTTATAAAATAGGGAAAGGAGATGAAGAATGTTATAGAGGATAACTTTTAACAAAATTAGTTATTCTAGATCATTAATGATTTTAATAGTCTGTCAGTAAAACAAGAAACTGGACTATACTGCAATAGTAAGGGCTATTCCTCTTCGTCCCCTATGTAACATTTGGTCTCAAAAGCATTTTAGTATCAGTATCATGGCTATTTTGTTCACTTTTTACTGACATGGAACTTAGGTACAACCATTTCTGTTCTGCTTGGGAACATCTGTAGAATAAACTGTGAGATTATTTCTGACTGTTGTCTGTAAAATCAAAGTAAGCATCCCAACCTACCTCTTTGGTTGTGATTTAGATGTTTCTGCAATCACTGACATCATGTTAAAATTGAGCATGCAGTAACATGGCACCGACAGCACTAGTTTTATGAGGCTTTTTGAAAGCATTCCTAATAGTTCATCACCTCTTATATTAGGTAAAATAATTATAAAAAATAAACTTTCTGGCTACAGAGAGTTACATATCAATAAAAAGGTGAAGGTAAATGTACCTTGAGGTGGTTAACTATGAAAACAAAAGCCAGTGGCAAAACCATTATTTCTCAATTTGACGTATGACATCTATACATTAAAAAAAAAGCTGACCTCAAGTGAAACAGAGCACCTATAATGACATTATCTCAGCTGTAGTACTTGCCAGGAGTACCACGGACTTCCTTATCATTTAGTTTCTTTTTCCTTTGCAGTTTCATTGTAAGCGGAAGTTGACTATCTGGAGCTATAGCCCATTTATTCAGTTATGAATTTCTCATTTACTTCTACATTATCAAAATACCAGTGCATGAGAGTATAGACAGCTTTTGCTGGATTTTATTATTTATAGCTAATTCCAGATGGTTTTTATTACAAAATATTTGTATCTTAAGGCCATTTTGGAAATAAGTAAACAACCATGACTCTACTTTATCCTAGGGCCTTTTGGGAAAAGTGGTGATCCCAAAAGAAATGAGGCAACTGTTAAGTTGCTGTGAATAGAAGGCAGTACTCATGCCTATATTTTATGAGTTGTGTAAGAACATGTGGGAAAGGTTCTATGGCTCCATAGGCTGGGCACTTTTCATCTCTTCTTGGGCTCCCTCTGGTCAGCATGAGAAGTTCAACACCATTCCTCTGGAAGTGCAAACTCGGCAGTACAGAAAAAAAGAGAATGACTACCTACATAGCATGGACTTTCTCCTTAGAATCAGTTTTCCAATCCCATAATTGGACTTTTGGGAAGAGCCTTTCTAACAACGAGAAAGAATGTGTAGTTATGTTATGGTAGTATGTGATGCTTGGGATTTCATCTTGTAAGACCTATTTTCATACATTTTTTTACATTTCAGAATTTTTTGAGTGGAAGTTTCTGCCATAGCCTGAATACTGTCATTTTGTTTTGTTCTTCTTTTTTAATTTTTTAGTCAAAATTATTTGATTCTGTTTTTGTTTTTGTTTTTGTTTTTTTTCTGATCATGGGGATACATGATGAATCTAAAACTGTTTTGTTTGGGGTTATTTTAAGCATGAGAACATCCCTATTTATGGCATGGAACATGAAACTTAGCAGGAGAACAGTTTTTTGTGTTAAAGAGATGCTTTTTTTCACCCAGGAAAATCTGCATACATTTGGTCAAGGTTTTGAAAAATGTGTTATTAATATTGACCAAGTGAGATAATTCTGTTCCTTCTCAGTCCAATCCTCCTGCTGCACAGCACAGGGGCCAGTCCAACAGTGGTATCTGGGATACTAAGGCCTGTGCCTGCTGAGTGTGCAGATAGAACAAAGCTTTTGCAGGAGAACTAATCACTATGGTCTATCATCCCTATGCTCTCAGTTACTCTCACTTCTGCAGCATTATGGACTAAAACTTATCTGAACCAGAGGGAAAAAAAAAATAGACTGTTTCTGCTCAGGCTGCAGGAGCAATTGAAACCTAGGAGTGGAGATTTTAAGCAGATGTTGATGAAACAAAGGCCTGCTTGGCAAAGGCTAAGAAGCTGGAATGAGAGAGCTTGAAAAGGTGCCTGAGGGCTGGTGGGGAGTTGGAGAGATAGAAGCTGTGGAGGAGAAAATGAGCATGGACCCAGGTCAGGGAGAGATGAAGGAGATTGAGTGATTGAGATTAAAACAAAGACAACTACTGGAAAAGAGTGAAAAGAATTGAAAGGAATTCAGATGGCTTTGTATGAACATTTGATCCATAGTTTTAGAAGCAATAAAGTGTTCAGTAACTGAAGCATAGACTGGTAAGAAGAGGAAGGAATGTTAGCCTAATTAATATAGGGAAATGCTTCTTGGATAAATGAACTTTCTTTTCACATCTTCCACAGAATCCTCCTGAGGTAATGTAATAGGAAAGTAATTTTAAAAGCATTATTACTACTTTTTCATTCACTTTCTTCAGTTCCAACAGAAGAGCTCAATATCTGATTTGTAAAAATATTGAACATACAGAAGTGCATCTGAAGTCCAAGTCAGGCAGGACTATAGAGAAAAAAATGCTGAAGCTTGCTGTGAAATGAAGAGGCAGTGCATCTCAGTCTGGATAACTGGATAAGCATATGAATGAATATTTTTATCCCCATAAAATGGGGAAACCCTTCACCTCCCTTTGCAATGACAAGTCAATGTTTGTGACACAGCTGGTTGTTGTATGCATACTACTATGAGGAAATGAATCATTCAGGATAAATAACAGATCAAGAATAACATTCAGTACAAAAAAAAAAAAAAAAAGGGCCCAGAGCTATTCACTGAACAGTGACATTNAAAAGTATTAAGAAAAAAAAAAAAAACAAAAAAAAAATTAAATAAAAAAAAAAAAAAAAAAAAAGGGCCCAGAGCTATTCACTGAACAGTGACATTGAAACTAATACCACTTTGCAGTAAAGTGGGTATCATCTGTCCTATGGCCCCTGGAACACATGAGGTAAGTAAATACTCTATACCATATTGAATAAGCCATAGGAGGGCTGAAGTTGTACAGATTTTCCACAGCCATGGCAACTTTTGTGTCAAGACAGGGCCTCAACTTCCTTGGTATGTAACATTTGTTTAAATACTTCCTGGTGAGTTAGTTGGCACAGTAGGCTTTTAAAGTCCTGTCAAGTGAGAATGCATGAAGATAGAGATCCTGATGAGCTCAATCATCATTTCCCTATGACTTCAACAGGTGTTAGAATTCATAGAGCACCTGTGCCAATAAAAAGCATGTCCCCCTATTTTATAGGGACAGATCTCACTGAAATTACTTATCATTTGAGTATGATTCCGGTGTTAGGCATTGTTTCTTTCCATTAAAAGTAAGATACATCATTGATTGCAAAATGCTTCTTTCACTTAGTTGCTCACTATCGTGTCTCTTTCACATAATTTTTCTCATCACTGATTTCTTGTTTACAAAGAGGTGTATCAAAACAATCCCCCCAACTACAGTTTCTTCCATTTAAGCAATAGTAAAAATGGTGCGTGTTTACTCTCCTGGTTGTTCACCAGTCATAAGTAAGGAGTGGAGGGTCAAGCTCTTAATGCAGATAAATATCCTTGTGTTCCCACTTGAGTTACTGAGCTAACTAGATGCAATAAAAATTAGGGTTCAAATGCTGTGCATATTTCAGCTGGAAACCACCTGCTTTACCACTGAGAAACAGGCTAATCATTTTGTCTGATGAAAGTCCTTCACCCTTTCCCACAGTTCCTTTTGTGTGCCACAGAAGCCAAGAAATTCTCCCACAATCCTCTGAAAAAGATAATATATATCCTCAGTATACTGCTGAAGAAAAAGCCAGAATCCACCCTGAAAAACCTGTAGTTCCTCACAGGGTTGCTTCAAGCTCAGCAGAAGGCAGTAAGTACAGACAGCTTTGTACAACCATCTCTCCGCACTGCTGAAACTTCTACTGAGAGTCTAGATGTAATCACCTGAGCTAACTTTGCAATAAAGACTTTAATAATCATTTTTCATGTCCATCTTCTTCAAGATTGTTATTTCTGATTAAAGAATGTCTATAAAGATTTTTTGAATGGCTTAAACCATGTCTTTTTTGGCATATCTTTTTCTGTCATCAGCTATTATAAAACCTGTCACTGAATGACTTCGCAGTAATATCTGAAATTTCCTTTTAAAGAATGGTACTTTTTAATAGTTGTTTTAGGAAGAGGAAAAAAAAAAAAAAAAAGCAAGCATAGAGTTCTGAATGACAGAGCTCTGAGAGGCCCTCCAAATCACTTTTTCTTCTTGTTTTCAGCACTCGTTTGTTTTATATATTGACCAGAGATTGAGTGCAAAACCAGCTGTGCTTATTTCAGTTTGCAAAGTTTTGTTACATTTGAATTCTTTGTACTGAAACCTACTCATCTTTCAGATGGATGGGCTTTGTTTGTTTGTTTGTTTTCCCAAAGTGGATAGCCTCGCCCTAGCAAAAGACCACTTGTATGAGTTGGTGAATTTTGTCACCTGGGTACCTACTACCTGTTACTGAAAATCCAGTGAAACCATTTATGCAAGCAAGGACTTTTGGCAACTACTTTTCAGGATGCAGCTGCATCGTGATAAGTGTCATTCAGTCTACAAAAATAATGAGTATGGCATGTAATCTTAAAGGCCTAGTATGTTTGCATGGAAAATCCGCTAAAGTCCTTACGTTGTTTCTTATGACCTCACAAAGGAGTAATGTATTTTCAGGAGGTCTGTTCTCAGGGCTTGCCAGGTTCTGACATTTTAATCATGAAAAGCAATTCATCTTCCTTTCAATATTAACTTTAGAATGATTAATCAGATTTCAAAAAATGTACCTAATGGTTCTTAATTATGTGACTTGAAAGAAAGAAGATATATCTGATGAAATGTAACTAAACTGTGGCACTCACTGCAATGTTAGAATTATTCTGCTGTCATTGAAATAATTTAGAGATTTAAGATTGACCTTTCAGGGAGGCAATTTTTTTTTTAACGAAAAAAAAAAACAGCTTAGTATCTCACCTTTCTAAATGTTTTATCCCCAATCCAAGGTATATTTTACTTTAAAGACTATCATAAGAATTAAATACAATTATAAGGAACTAAGAAACTTCATTTTTATGCTATAGTTTGAAGGAAAAACCACTAAGATTTCATGTTCTTGCTCTCTCTTTTTCTATTAAACATCATTTTTTTCCAAAGCTTCTTTACATGGAACTTTCCAAAGTCTCCTGAGTGGAAAATATGGCTAAAACATTAATACTACATACATAATCTATATATCATTGTACTAATGTATCCCATAAGTACTTTAGATTAAGGAAAAAAATATATCTGGCTTCCATATATTGCCTTACTAAAAGCTAATAAAATGATATATGCAGTGGGTTTTACATAGTGTTCTGTGCAGGGTGCTGAGTACACTCATAGGATATTAGGATAACAATCTCTTCCAGAGAGTAAAGCTGAAAGCTTCTGGAAAAAAAAAAAAA